>OVBE01000710.1:0-45198 GCA_900406425.1 Iberis pinnata | reverse complement strand
ACTAGTTAGGTTTTATGGTTTCCTAGGGAAACCAGGTTTGAATGTTAGGTTTAACTTTGTATGATTGAATTTGTTAGGTTCTTAGTCTAAATTTGTTCTCAATGCTTGAATTAGCTTGATCACCTAGTTCATGATTATAGGTTAATAAATACATAGAAACCTAACCTAATTTAGATGAATAAGTGTTTTTGCATGCGAGAATATTGTTTTAATGCTTATGAACAATTGAATCCGAGTTTTAATGCATGATCGAATTGTTTTAAAGACGGCGAGAGTTTGTCTCTGGCAATTTGATCATAGGGTTTAATACTTCGAGAGGAGATTAAACTGCATTCGTCTTTCATGTTGAGAACTATTTTCAAACTAAATCCTGCATGTTAACTTGACTTTAAACCTGAATACCTACGAATTTCCCTATTGCCTAGCGTTTTTATTATCATAGTTTTTTTAAACCGCTTTTAATTTACTATTTTGATTCACAACCAATTTATTATTCTCACTTTAGCCATATTCGAAGTTTTAAAGTGAACGTGCATATTTCTGGTCTCTGTGGATTCGATACCTTGCTATACTACCTTGAAATGTTCTCTGCAGTACTAGCTGAAGATTAAATTCTTAACCTATCAGGTCCTAAACAGGAATCTGTTCGGAACGGCAGACATAACCACACCGCTCACCGAAATACAGCAAGACCAAAACACCGATCGCCATGCAGACACGATGACGACTCAGAACACCTCCAGCCCGAATGACGAGATAAGAGCACTGAAGGCCCAACTACGAGAAATGAGCTCACTGGTCCATAGGGCGACTAGCTCAGCTCCAGAAATCGAGCGAGTCGTCGAAGAAACTCAACGCCCCCCATTTACTAAGAGAATCACCGAGACGAAGATCAAGTTCCAAACGTTCGAAGGAAACGCAGACCCAACACATTACATGACTGCCTTCACCATCGCGATGGGACGCGCTCAGTTCACCGACGAAGAAAGGGACGCTGGACTCTGCCAGTTGTTCGTAGAGAACCTGAGTGGAGCCGCACTCTCTTGGTTCTCCCACCTCGAAGCCCGGTCCATAGAAAACTTCCAGCAACTATCGACGGCCTTCGTCAAGCACTACTCCATGTTCATGGAGAAGAAAACCTCCACCGACGATCTATGGTCTCTAAGCCAAGGGCCTCGAGAATCGCTGAGGACGTTCGTAGAACGGTATAAGGAAGTTGTCTCGAAAGTGGCAATCTCAGACGAAGCCGCAATAGCCGCACTAAGAAACGCCCTATGGTATGAATCCAGGTTCCGCGAAGAATTGCTGCTGAACAAACCGCAAACGCTGGAGGACGGACTACATAGAGCGAACCGATTCATTGAGATGGAGGAGGAGAGAGCGGCGATGTCCTGCAAACACACCAAAGCTTATCATGGGAAAGAAAAAGTAGAACAGGTCGAACACCAGCAGTTCTATGAAGGGCAAACAAAGCAAGATAGAAGCAAGATGGGCGCGAACTACCCAGTAGAAGAGCGCAAACTAACGACGTACCAAAGAAGAGACGACGATAGGAACGCGTAATGCGAGTTCCATAACCGACAAGGGCACAACATGGCCAATTGCTGCCATTTGAAAGACACGCTCCTAAAGAAGTACCAAGAAAATCGAGGGCGCGATGGACAGCGACGACCAAACCAGTATCCACCTCGCGTCAACAGGGAACGCTCCCAAAATTGCCCCCCCAAATCAGGACCGAGAAATGGGCGGCAAGCAGCAAAGGCAACCGGTCGACGAGGACATGGCCCCGCCGCGCCAACACAATAACAACGAAAGAACTGAAGATATGCCGCCACCGCGATGCCGTATAAACGTAATCCTGGGCAGCCTCGAAAGACGCAGCGACAGTATCTGCACCATAGCAAAGCCGGAGAATCTAGTCCTAAACACAAGAGGCGCAGAGATCATCAAGCAAATGAGGCATGAGCCAATCCGATTTACCGTCGACGATCTTATCAGGATCAACGGCACACTGAAGGACTTCATCCTCGTCGAGCTTATCATTGGTGATTGCGAAGTGACCAGGATACTCATCGACACAGGCAGCTTTGTCGACATAATCTTCAAAAGCACTATTCAAAAGATGGAGATCAAGAGAATGACGTAGTCACTCACCGACTTTGTAGGGATTCGGTAGAGACCGTCAGAACCATCAAACTCCAAGTATGAGCCGAAGGAAGCATCACTACGACAAAGTTCCAAGTGGTCGACGAACACCCAATCTTCAACACCATCTTGGGAACCCCATGGCTTGTAGCTACTAAGGCCGCAGTCTCGATCTTCCACCAATGCGTCAAGATCCGAACGGCGAGGGGGACAATGACCTTAAGAAGCAATCAACGAGAACGTGTTTTATCGCGGAGCATAAAGCCCGCAAAAGCAACGAATTATAGCAACTACAGTTAGGACGCGCCGACAGACCGGACATCCCCGAAGAGCGCGCAACCATCGGCTAGCAACATTATGAAATAATCGATCAAGTTAATATCAACGAACCCAGATTGGTGCGTAGGCATCGGCCATGAGCTCGACAAAACCAGTAAAGCAGAGCTGGTCAGTTTCCTCAAAGAAAACTCCAACTTATTCCCTTGGACGCTTGAGTCCATGATCGGCATTGATCCCAGCATCACCTGCCATGAGCTCAACATCGACCCGATGTTCAAACCAATAAGACAGAAGCTTCGAAAGCTGGGCCCAGAGAGAGCGCAAGCGGTGAACGACGAGGTGGAAAAACTACTGTGCGCTGAATCCATTGCAGAAGTCAAATACCCCGAATGGCTAGCGAACCCGGTTGTAGTAAAGAAGAAAAATGGAAAGTGGCGGCTCTGCGTCGATTTCACCAACCTGAACAAAGCCTGCCCAAAAGACAGCTACGCCTTACCACATATAGACCGCCTCGTCGAGGCGACTGCTGGAAACGAAGTACTCTCGTTCATGGACGCATTCTCAGGATACAACCAGATAGCAATGCACCCCGAAGACCGAGAAAAAACGGCCTTCATAACAGACAGAGGGACGTACTGCTACCGCGTCATGCCGTTTGGATTAAAGACGCTGGCGCGACGTATCAGAGGAGTCAACCGTATGTTCGCTGATTTGCTGGGGACATCGATGGAGGTCTATATTGACGATATGCTCGTCAAATCTTTGTCAAAAACGGACCACATAGCGCACCTACGCTCCTGCTTCTCCATCCTCAACAAATACGAAATGAAACTCAACCCGACCAAGTGCACGTTCGGCACGAGAGAAGTACAGCACTTGACTGGCCGAGTCGCGGCGCTCAACAAGTTCATCTCTAGATCAACGGACAGGTGCCTTCCATTCTATCAACTACTGTGCGACAATAAGAGGTTCGACTGGGACGATAGGTGCGAACAGGCGTTCAAAGAACTAAAAGAGTACCTATCCACGCCGCCCATACTGGCCAAACCTGAAGACGAGGAAATGCTCAACCTCTACATCTCAGGATCCACGACGGCAGTCAGTGGTGTGCTCCTAAGAGAAGACCGCGGCAAGCAACGACCGATATTCTACACCAGAAAAACCCTAGACGGCGCATAAATTCGTTACCCGACCTTAGAAAAGCTGCCATATGCTGTCGTTATCGCGGCGCGCAAACTTCGACCCTATTTCCAGTCACACACCATCGTAGTCCTGACAGCCCAACCCTTACGCGCCATCCTTCACAGCCCGAGCCAGTCAGGACGAATGGCAAAGTGGGCCATCGAGCTGAGTGAATACGATATCGACTTCAGAGGAAGAACAAGCGCAAAATCTCAAGTGTTGGCAGATTTTATCACCGAGCTACCACCAGAGCTTATCGAAGGCACATATGCCCCCCAGATTTTATCACCGAGCTACCACCAGAGCTTATCAACGCGTCCAACAACGAAGCAGAGTACGAAGCGATTATAGCAGGAATCAAACTGGCTAAGGGCATTGGAGCGATGCAGATACGAGCATTCTGTGACTCACAGCTTGTCGCCAGCCAATTCTCGGGAGATTACGAGGCAAAAAGCAAGAGGATGGACGCATATTTTCGCGTCGTCCAACATCTAGCAGGGGAGCTGCAATACTTCAAAATCGTCAACATCCCAAGAAGTGAGAACAGAATTGCAGACGCACTCGCGACAATAGATTCAGCAAGCGACTCCAACCTACGCTGCACCATACCGGTCGAAGAAATCAAGAAACCAAGCATAAGCCTGGACTTCGTCCATTTCATCGACGATCGGGACATTGCGGAAGACGACATCAAATTCGGAGCCGATCACGAAGCTCCAACCGCCGACTGGTGCGACGAGATCAAGCTATACATAGCCGACGAAACTGCACCTAAAGAAAAATGGGCGGCGAGGCGACTGAAGGCGAAAGCAGCCCATTACATGTTGATGGATGGACATCTACTGAGGCGTGACTCGACGGGCATCCTGCTCACCTGCCCCAGCCCCAACGAGACGGAACGAATCATCAGCGAAACGCACAACAGAGCAGGAGGTAATCACTCCAACGGCCGCGCTCTGTCACTAAAGATCAAAAAACACGGACATTTTTGGCCCACCATGATCGCAGACTGCCACAAATACGCCTTAAAATGCGAACAATGTCAATGACACGCCACAAATATCCACCAACCAACGGAACTCCTATGCAGCTCGGCATCCCCATACCCCTTCATGCGATGGGCAATGGATATCGTCGGACCAATGCCCTTGTCTCGCGGCCGGAAATACCTCCTCATTATGACAGATTACTTCACCAAATGGGTCGAGGCCAAATCATACGCCGAAGTACATGACACCCAAGTGCAGAACTTCGTCTGGAAGTATATCATATGCAGACATGGACTCCCTTACGAAATCATCACAGATAACGGGACGCAGTTCTGCTCGCATCAGTTCAAAGACTTTTGCTCAAGATGGAGGATTCACCTCAGCCACTCGACGCCCCGATACCCACAAGGAAATGGTCAAGCCGAAGCAACCAACAAGACCATCATCGACGGTTTGAAGAAGCGATTAGAGAAGAAAAAGGATCTTTGGGCAGACGAACTAGAAGGAGTACTTTGGTCTCACCGAACAACGCCAAGAAGAGTGACGAATCAAACTCCATTCTCTCTTGCTCACGGCATCGAAGCCATGGTACCTTCCAAAGTCAACGTATACAGTCTCAGAAGACTGAAGCTACCCCAGAACAACGACACGAACGACGCAATGCTACACGATTATCTAGACGAAGAAGAGGAGAACCGAGACAAAGCACTGCTGCGCATCCAGAATTACCAACAGGTTGCGGCGCGCTATTACAACAAACATGTTCACGTGCATCGTTACGGGGAAGGGATCTGGTCATTCGTCACGTTTTCGACAACACAAAAGAGTATAGAGCAGGCAAGCTCAGCATCAGATGGGAAGGCCCCTACCAAGTAACGAAGATCGTCTAACCTGGCGTCTACCAGCTCGCCGACCTACACGGAACAATGCACTCGCGCTCCTGGAATGCTCATCACCTCAAACTCTACCACTACTGAATTAGGTATGGCCGCGCCTTGAACTACGGATAGCTTGATCCCTCTATAATGGGTACGTAGGCAGCCCAAAATAAGGGTCCAGCTATAACAAAAAATATTAAAAAAAAAAAAATTCGGGGGAGGGGAGGGAGGGGGAATAGACGCCCTCATTACCCGTCGTTTATAATAAACTCCAGTTCACTTCAGACTACGCGAAAATCAAGCCGAGACCGATCTCGCCGAGGTAACCCTCATAGATAATAATTCATCCAAAGCCGGGAATGATCTCGCCGAGGTAACCCTCGTAAACATTAATTCTACCAAAGCGAACAAAGCTGAGCCCAGTCTCACCGAGACAACCCTTGCAAAAATAATCAAAAGCCAAGCCACGCGCTCGCAGTGACGTTCTAGCTAAACGATCACTATGAGAATAAGGAAAAAATTAATATGCAATAACACTTGCACCTGAAAAGCCGAGCTAAAACCTCGCACGTTACAGCAAGCGATGACTACCTAATAAGCCGAGCCCAGACTCGCAAGATCATCGATGAGCAGGAACACACGGATAAGCCGAGGCTAACGTAGCCTCGCCCCAATTTAAAAGATAAGCATAAGCCGCAATAAAACGAAACTAGACCAAAAGCTCTAAGTTGAAAGCGCACAATACATTAGAAAACAAGTCTTTACAAGCCGCAATCATGGCCAAAATAACGAAAGAACAACAAAAAAAAGATAAAGAAAACAGAGAAAAATAAAGGGCCTAAGCCGCGCCATCATCCGCTTCATCGTCTTTAGCTGCCTCGTCGTCTGCCCCAGCAGGCTGGATCGACGAACCCTGATCATCCGCTGTCTGGACAACCACTTCCGACGGCCTTATCGGGCAAACAAGGTCTTCCGCGGAAAGCTCAACTACCTCAATCAAATCTCGGGCCTTTTGCTTCTCGTCAAGTTTTTCTGCGAGAGATTCGCAAAGAAAATCAGGGACAGTACCGCCAAAGCCGACCACCATACTAAAGAGATCACCAGCCTTCGCGAAACAGGCAATGGCCTCGTCCAGCGGACGAGCTTCACGCATCCCGTCCAAGTGTCTTCGAATCTTCTCCAACTGAGCATCAACGGAAGCAACCCAATTTTCCTCAGCCTTCGCGATAACCTGCTTGACCAAAGAACCGTGCTTCCTGATCACGTGCGACCTCTCTTTATTTGTACCATCGTAGCAAGTTGCAAGCACTTGATTCTCTTTGATAAGCCTCTTCATTTTGCGTTCTAGACCCTCGTTGTGAACGGCAGAGCCATCCCTTTCAACTTTTAACGCGTCGCACCCTGCCTTAGCAGCTTTCATGACCGCATTAGCTCTCTCAGCCATCGCGAACGCATCGGACGCTTGTGCCTCAAGCGTCTTACCTACTTCGGCCAACTTCTTTGCAGCCTCCTTCTCGCCCCGATACAACCGAATGTACTTGTATGCGTTCTCACAATTAGCTATAGCAGCCTCGCGAGCAACTCGCATCTTCGCTTTGAACCACCTGAACATGTGGTTCGCCATCTGACCAGTCTGCGCAAACAAAGGCAGATTAGCGAGGGTCGACGAAAAGACAACCTTATAAGAAAACTTACCCTAATATAAGACGAGGAAAACTCGTCGAAAATCTCGTTTGATCGATCCTGCGTCGTCGATGGATCGGGAGCGGTGAAAGGGATCAACTGATTCACGAGCTCTCCGCAAGCCTTAGGATCCTCGTGCATCCTAAGCACATTGTCATAATGAAAATTGAAGGGAAGCCTCTCAACATCCTCCAAATACTGCGACCCGCCACGATCCGAAGCCTCGTCTTCCGTGCCTTCGAAATCGCTTCCATAGATCTCATCTCCAACCTCCTGACTGCCACGCGTATCAACGTGAACGATAAAATGCTCTTCAACTCGAGGCTCGTCAACAGCAACCTCAGCGTTCACAGCAGGGAGCGACTCAATTGGCACCTCATTCAGCGGATGAGCGTCAGTTGGTTCCTTAATCACCAGAGTAGCATTAAAAGCCCTTTTCTGCGCCCTGAACTCATCAGCCGCAGTCCGTTTCCTCTTAGGCGAAGCCTGGAGAACCCTCTTTCCAGCAGCCTTCTCGGATAACGCGGCCGCAACAGCCGCCTCGATGGGATTTTCTTCCATGGTTTTCTCCTCATCAGCAACTTTCTCCTCCGCGACCTTGTCGAATGCGTTCTTGGCATCTTGGGCAGCCTCGGGAACCACCACAGTTCACAGCAATGTGGCTGTGGCTTCAGCTTGTTTTTTCAGAGCTGCAGCTCTCAACTCTTCAACAAAATATGCCGACATTTGCCTTGGTTTAAGTACTGGACAGCCATCCCAATCAACTGAAGACACATAATGGGCAAGTCAATAACGACGCAGTGTAAAGAATCCTGACGAACGCAATAATACAACGCACCTTTAGCAAAAATATGCCGATGCTGACTGATTTTCACACGAGTAATGTCGTGCCATAGCGTGAATCCTAAGCTTTGGATCTTCTTGATGTTGTCGAAGAATCCAGGAGAATACTTCTTGATAGGCAAAAGGCGATCTGCAATCAAAGGACAAACGTATTAGTGTGAACTAAGGAAAATACAAAGGCGACATGAGTCTCTACCAACGCGCATATTCCATCTCATAGAATAATTGTAGGCACAAGAAAGGATGGACGCGTCGTTGACTTTCACATAGAACCATCAACGTTGCCAATCCCAAATCTTCCTCGGCACCCCACCGACGACTCTATATTGATTTTTCCACGACACATAGAACATTCTCGTCCCGGTTGAAAAATTCATCGCATCGGTAAAAAACACGGTACAAACGTTAACCCCAACCTCAGCCGCTAAATACATTATACCTACCAAGGTGCAAATAGACGCGACCGTATGTTGTGAGATACTCATACGACGCTTCATGCAGTAAGAGATGAACACCTTCGGAATTGGGAACCATAGCCGGGCACAAGCAAAGTAATCCTTGAAGACAACAAAGTAGCCTTGCGGAGGATCCCAGGGTCTCTCCCTCGGGCCTGGAGACCGAAATACGAGGTTGGGATCGGTAAAGCCACATGCGATCGAGATTTTCCGGAGATGCGCCTTCGTCATTATCGAAGGTTTAATTCCAATCATGTCGTCAATGTCTGAAGGAGGAAGAGCAGATGCACACTCCCCATCTTACCGAGGGACGAAGGACTCAAAAGTAGCTGTCGAGGTATTCTGTGTGGCGTCGCTACCTGGAGGGATATTCTTCCTAGGTTTGGGAGGTCGCACTGTAGCGCGTCTTTTCGCGAGCACTTCCGTCCTCATAGTCAGAGAAACCATATCCATCGGATCATCCTGCACAGCATTACCGTGCGACTCCTGTCTTATCGATAAGGGTATCGCGTCAATATGATCAGTAGGCGAGACCGTCCGACTTACAACCTCGACCTGTTGCTCTGGTGCGTCCTTTACTGATTCCGCAACCCCGTCTCCATCTGATGAGGTGCTTGTAGTAAGATTTGTTCGACGAACCGATTCGCCCGCGGACGATTCAACAGGCTGGCTCGACGATGCCTCCTCAGACGTACTGGTACTACTTCCGACATCCAAGTTCATGAGATCATAACCCATCACGACGAGAAGATGTTAAAGAAAGCTAGAGAGATAGTAGAGAGAAGGAAGAGCAAAAGAAAAGTACCTTAAATCTGAAATGCGAAGTGGGAACGAAGAGGGAGCAAAGGGGTATATATAGAAGAGCTACCGGATGACGAAGTGTCCCGGTCAAATTTGACCGGGAGACGAAGCAGCAATCAAGGAAATTACCGGAAGACGGACTGGTGAAAAGACGGATGACCGGCTAAGAGAAGCTTCTCCACGAAGCCAACCATCCTCGATCCCAACACCGACCGTTAGAGATGCCAAGTCACCTTCGCGTGCTGCTTCGGGATAATGACAAGATAGACAGACGCGCGACCTGGTGAGATTGGGCCCGAAAGATAGGCGTGTCCGTCGAACCATATTTATGTTGGTCTCGCCGAACTAGGGGGACTCATTGTAGGATATGGGCCCAAAAGCTCCCCAGACCCATCAACGCGAAGGCCTTGAAGAAGAAGATGAAGCAAAAGCCCATCTCTCATGCGCGGCGAGGCACGTGGACCTGCTGACGTAACAGTACACCTACCACCTCTATTGCGGCGAATAGTCACCTAAAGGCTATATCGCCGGATGAACAGAAGACCTAGCCGACTGTTCGTAATGATGACGAGATGAGTATAAATAGAAGACCACCCTGAAGCGAAAGAGAGTTGATTTTTAGAGAGAGAAAGTTCTAGAGAGAAGTCAGACCTCATTTCGACGACTCAACACCTTTTTCTTCTTAACTCTTTCAACGCACTAATTTCCTGTAAAGAATTGTTAAGCGTGTCGGTATTGTCGACGCGCCTGTTATCGACGAGCTGGAATCTTTCTTTATCAAATACGAACTCAAATCTTCGGATCGACGATCCTAGATTCAACAGAGATGGTAAGGAAAAAGATCAATGATGAATGAAATGAGAAGATGAAAAAAATTGTAGAGATATTAGGGTGGAAAATACAAGAAGGGTTTGATAAGTTTTGTAGGATGTTAAATCTGAAAAGGCAACTTTTCAAAAATGAGAATGCATAATAACATGCAAGCAATGAAGAGTAATAATTTCGCTAGTGATTTGTAAACGTAAATTTAAAGCATGCTTATTTTTGTATATTTAATTCCGTTTAAACTATTCAAACTTTTAGTAAAAAAAAAATATATATATGTGATTGTTTATAGAATTTTAGATGCAAATTTATAAAACAGAAGCGTCTATGATTTATATGTTTCTGAGTTAATTTATGTGCCATCAAAAAGTATTTTTTTAGTTGGTGGTTCAACAACATGATAAACTTGCATCTTTGGTTGAAAGAGGATAAAAGTGTATAGATTCCAATATATAGTTAAAATATCAAAAACTAACATAAAAAGCTGGAATAGCTCAGTTGGTTAGAGCGTGTGGCTGTTAACCACAAGGTCGAAGGTTCGACCCCTCCTTCTAGCGGATTTTAACATGTTTATTTTTTAATATATATCTCAAGCCTTAGTACATCAACGTTCTCTCATAAGGTCTCGTGGGTGTGGCTTTATATAATGTGGTTCGTTGTTGATTGTTAATGATCAACCGGCTTATATAGCCAAACCGGTCCGAACTAAATTGAGGTTCGTGCAATTACGATTCAAATTGGGTATACCCTACAAATTTGACACGGTATTGAAAGCAATCACTTTGTTAACTAAGAAGAACAACTAAGCAAATTACGTCTATAGGAAGTGGCTCGTAATGACCTTATTGTTTATGTTAGCGACACAACACCAGTCACTAGCTAATTTCATGAATCTGATCAGTCTTATTGATTATCCACAAACTTAAAGTCAATATGGTCTTCAAGTGGATTTGTAAAAGGTGCTTCAGACATTTTCTTTGCTAATGATTTCTAAGAAATTCCCTTTATATATTGCAATTGACAAATTCCAAATTCTAGAACTGGATAAGACAAACAAGTTATTTCGGAGAAAACAAGTTAGCCTAAACTCTAAAGTCATTACATCAGTCTCTCCCAAGCACGAAGATCGAAGCTCTCCCATCTGTTTCGTCCGACGCCGGCTTCAGCCTCGGTCGCCCCGTTCTTCCTCATCCGTCTCTGTTTTCATGTTTCGTTTTTCTATTTTGGTTCCCTGCTGCTCAGTTGTTGTTTGCTTGGTGGGTGACGGCGCTGCCTTGAATCGGAGAACCAGAGGCAGTCCACCGTGTTTTCCCATGGTCTGTCGTGTTCTGTGGCCGGATTTACGTCCGTCTCTAATTTTCCCAGCCAGAGTTCGTGAAAGCTTACCAGATCCGGTTGGTGAATTTTGTACTTTTTCTGGATTTTCTGCGAGATCTAATAAAATCTTCTAGGACCTCTGAGATGCTATCTTGCCTTCCTCAATCATGGCTTCGTCCTCTCCACCGCGTTTTACCAGGAGTTAAAACAGGCTGGATCACGTCTTTTTGTACAGAACCGGATTGGTTAGCTCTGCGGTCATCTATTGTGAGTCAGAGGTTGAGGTCTGGCCAGGTCCCTGTTACAACATCATATTCTTATTGGATTTGCTTGCCTTAGATTTTGGTTCAGGAGCTTCTGCCTTCATCCTCGTGTAAGGCCCTAGCCCAAGCTATTGGTCAAGAGCACTACCTATTTTTATCAGCTCGTACCTATCAGGATGACTGGTATTCAAATCCCCAAAGATACTATGTTCTCTGTATGCTATTTTCTAGATCGAAACAGGTTCAGTTTAACCAAGTCTTTCATTGCTTGGTTCTTCTGAATTTTGTTGAGTTCAAGTTGATTAGTATTAGAGAAACTCTATATTTATCTTTCAATCTACCCTACCTTTCAATCTCAAAACACAACCATAGCTTCTTTGGTCGAGGCTTGCGGTATAAAGTCTTTGTTATCATGGATGTCGTTGTGGAGGCTGATAGAATTAGGATATTCTTGCTTTGGAGTAAGTCGAGAGAGTTAATGAGTCCTCCGAGTTTGAACTTATTGCTGGCCGGATTCGATAATTCGGAGTTTGTATGGAAGTTTGGCTCGCATGGTTCAACCCTCAAAGAAAATTGTTCTCTATCAATCAACATACTTTTTTCAGAATCAATTGGACCAAGTTTTGCGGTATCAGGACTTGATTATTCATGTTTCTGAAGCTTTTGAAGTAGATATGATTAGAGTAATCTTAGTCCCTAATTTGGGTGGCTGTGTTGGTCGTAAAAGGATATGTGATTGTACTTTTGAGAAGCACTTTATATGTAATCACTTAAGCTTTCATGTTCGTTCCACAAGCCGGGGTTTAGTCAAGATGGTAGTGCAAAAGTTGTGTAACTCTTTCACTACCTGTCTCTTAAATGTCTCATTTTTTGAGATATTTAGTCAAATTTTCTTCTGTCGGGACCATGAGAGATCGATGTTCCTGCTCTCTTGGAGAGAGAGCCTTTCTTTGGTGTTGATACCAAAGAGAATCTACAGTCTCCTGACCTTTTTGCATTCTTGTGTAATGACCTACTCGAGGTCGGAAGATGCATCGAATTTCATCTTGGTGAGGTTCGCAGGTATGGATCGCTTTCTAAAGTCACAATGTAAGGTGACGTGTGCGAAGTTAGTCAAGGAAGTAGTAGGAATTAAGTTTACCAAGTATTTAATCGCACTAAACTGCTTCATCTTACTCCTAACTTTTTATGAAGCTATGTGTTTGTTATATATCTATCTATCTATCACCTTTTAGATTTTAATCTTCTTTTAAACTTTATATTTGCACATCCGGATATATCCAATATTGCCTTTGCTTATGTAACCGTTTAGATTATGAATGAAGATTTGGTGCACAAAAAAAAACTCTAAAGTCATTGTCCAATTAAATTGTCTAAACAATGTTGACATGATAGTTAGCATTAAGCACCAATTGACCGGCGATTATATAGGTCGAGATGTATACATCATGTGGGTGTAACATTTACACATGCTTTAATTAATTATGAGACATATTTAATTTTGTTAGTTGTAGATCTGAAACAAAAATAATAGTCAATAGATCTTAGAATTTTCCTTTACATATTTCAAAGCAAACTTGGCCTACTAGTTAAATAAACACACAAGCAAGAGAAAAATTCAATAACACACCACACCTAACAAAAGAAAAAGAGAGAAGTCAACTTTTTTTCTCTACCACCAGGTCCATACAACAGAATGTTTAGAGCCATGAGCACGAGGAAAATACATGGTGGCTACGAGAAGCTTGACGACGAAGAACCGAGGTTGAAGAGGCTCACAAGCGTTCCGGCTAGTGTTGTTTATGATTACTCAAGAACTCCTACGCCGAGTCGGAAGGCTAAACCAACGGGTGGTTCTGTTCATCCTCTTTTAAGTTTCTTTGACGTTCGTTTTCAGAGGAAGAAGAAGACTAAGAAGAATTTGGCGACGGCGAAACCTGAGTTCGCTAGGTATTTGGAGTATTTGAAGGAAGGAGGTGTGTGGGATCAAAACTCTAACGCCCCTGTTATTCATTACAAATAAGATTCTTCAAGAAAATTTAATGGAAATTTGCATATTGTTATTTTAAATATATATAAAAGGTGATTCGATTTAAAAGATGGATAAAAACTATGAATTTTTCATTTTTCTACAAATTGATGTATTATAGAGTTGAGTTTTATGTACACTTTCATGTAGTTTTGAAGGATAATATAGTCAATGGACCTTGTAATGATCAATAACTTTGTTTTTTTCTTTTCTTTTTACTTTTTTTTGTAAATTATGAAGATTCAATAAAAGTCGTAACGCTTTGTTAAGAAGCGGTCAGAGCTGCTAGCTTTGAATCAGGTTCTATTTCTTACCATTAGCTTTTGTCTTAAAAATTCAAATTAAAAGGAAGAAAAATTATAATTTTCAACGGAACATATGCATTTGATTTTTTCCTCTCCCAAAGCATTAAACTTTTACAAAAAAGTATTACTATACTATTATGTTTTTAAACATCATAACTTTATTGATTAACTATGTTCAAGATCATACTAAAAGTCAATATACAAAAAATTTGGACAATAATGATAAATCACCGAAATAAACTCAGATTGTAATGAATGTTTTGCTAAAGTATCTACATACTGGTTGGCACTACGAACTCAATGCTACACTTGCAACGAAGTAAAACACAATCGCCATTGTTAGAAAGTATCAAGATATGGTTGTAATCTTCGATTTGGGCGTTGACTTGTAATACACTCAGTTATTTGTAAATTATCTCCTTCAAAGATAATCTTCTTGTATCCAAGGTTCCATGTCATTTGAGAAACATATAGAATTCTTGTAAATTCATTTTCAATAGTCGAGTCCTTGTAATGTGTTTGAACGAACCCACAACAAAGAAAAGAACCCTGAAAATTACAAATAATCCACCCAATACCAATGCGATGGTGTACTTGATCCACTGATATATCATAATTACATTTGAAAAAAATCAATTGGAGGACGTGTCCAGAAACGCCTTGGAGAGCCGGTGAGAAGGCCTAATACAGAATTTTCTCCGGTCCGCGTCGTCGCATCAAGGCATTCCTGCACATCTTTTATTGTTAAAGTAGCCAGAATTGATAAATTCAAGTTCCGCCGATTGAAGATTAAGTGGTTTCTAGATTTCCAAAGCCGCCATAGCAGAAAGTAAGGGACTATGCGTCGTTGGGGAGGCGATTGAGCCTGAGACGTACGATGCAAAATGGCCATCAAAATGTATGGCATAGTAAAATTTTCTATTAATATGTCGTCAATGGGAAAGGCAATTAGGCGCCAGACAGCTCTAGCGTATTGACAAGTAAAGAAAGCATGTAAAGATGATTCATTTCAACTTAAACATCGTGGGCAGAGCAAATCTATACGTAATCCACGCCGATCTAAGTTCCTTTTAGTGGCTATAATATTTGAAGTAAGAGCCCAGAGAAAATGCTTCATTTTCGATGGGATTTGTAAACGCCTGAATAATTTAGGAACCTCCGGAATACATTATAGATGAGGTAGAGTAGAACCATGACCATGTCTCAGATCATGTTGTAATAAATAGTGATAACCCAATTGTGGTAAGTAATTACCATTGTCAGCAAATTCTCAGATCAACCTATCTTCACGTGCATTATGAGAGACATGAATTCGTTTCACAAGATGTATATCCTCAGCATGAATGGTAGCTTGCAAAGATCGATCATCCCATTCATGAGATCCTCGTTTAAGCAAGCCCGCAACTATTGTATAAGGCTTAAACCCTGAGAGTACTCTAGGTGGTCTTGGAGATGTAGTTGGAAGCCAAGGATCTATGACAATCCTAATTTGGTGGCATGTACCCACCTAGTGATGCATGCCAGGTTGTAAAACAGAATGACCCGTCATTAAAGATGTCCAGAGAAAGGATGAAGTTTTAGGAATTCTAGCATCAAAAATGTGAACATAGGGATAATATTTCCCTTTGAGCACCCGTGATACTAGATTGTCTGGACGTTGATATATCTTCCACACTTGGTTAGCTAGTAAAGATTCATTTAATAAACATATCTCCTGAAAGCCTAGGCCGCCCTGATCTTTAAATGTAGCAATTCTGGTTCATGAGAGCCAATGTAGTTTCATATGGGAATGCGTCGAACCCCACCAAAAATGAGATAACGCTTGAGTAATGGAGTCACAAACTTTTTCAGGTAGTAAAAAACAATGCATAGTATACACCAGAAGAGCACATAGAACATACTTAATAAGAACTTCACGCCCAGCAGGCAAAAGAAATTTATTTTCCCATCCAAGAATACGGTGATGAATGCGATCAATCAGATTTTGTAAACTACGCGATTTGTTGCGTTGAAAAGTTTATGGAATACCTAAATATTTGGCGTGATTGCCTGTAAGATAAATACCAGTAATTTTTTGTATAGTTGATCTTTGATGAGAATACTCCTTTGTGCCAAAAATGATACTTAATTTCTCGAGTTGATTTGCTGTCCCGAAGCAGATTCATAGACCGTAAAAAGGCCTTTTAACTGATAGGCATTTGATCTATTAGCATGACAGAAAAAGAGTGAATCGTCAGCGAAAAGTAGATGTGTCAACATAGGGACAATTTTGCTTAATTTGATGCCTTGTAGAAGACCTTCAGAAGAAGCTCGTTTAATCATGAAACTCAGCATATTAGCACATAATATATACAAATACGAAGAAAGAGGATCGCCTTGTCGAATCCCCCGTTGCAGATGAATATCCTCATAAGGACTTCCATTGATGAGAACCGAATAAGTGATAGTCCGAACACATACCATTATCAAATTAATCCATGTCGGATGAAATCCCCAATGAAGTAGAACCGCTTCCAAAAGGTTCCATTCTAAACGGTCATAAGCTTTACTTATGTCCGTTTTGATTGCCATGTATGATTCAGAGAGTTATTTTTTGTATTTCATGGAATGGAAAATCTCATGAGCGATCATAACATTGTCAGAGATATAATGTCCATGTATAAAAGCTACCTGCTACTCCTTGATCAACTGAAGGTAAAATTGGCTTCAATCGATTGACCAAAATCTTGGAAATAACTTTGTAAAGTACCAAACATAGACTTATAGGGCGAAAATCAATCATCCGTTTAGGAGCTTGAGTCTTGGGAATGAGACACAAATTGCTATGGTTTAGGTTTGGTGGAAGTGTACCTTCAGTGAAAAAATGACACACCATTTGGCATACTGCATCTTTAACAATGGTCCAATAGGTCTGATAAAACGATGCAACAAATCCATCGGGACCGGCTGCTTTGTCACTGCTTATTGCAAATAAAGCTTCTCTAATCTCCAGTTCAAATATTAGTTTGATCAGCTCTACATTATCAGTCACAGATACACGTCCCATAAAACCATTAAAAATGAGATCATAAGACTCAGTCTGTTGAGTGGTAAAGAGAGAAGTAAAATATGTAACAGATTCCTTAGCAATATTGCAATTGCCATATATATTGTAACTATCTTGAGACTGAATGAAAGTAATGCGATTGCGAGCAACTTGATTCTTCACGCAGGCATTAAAGTAACGAAATTTCTTATTGCCATCACGTAGCCACTGCACCCAACTTTTGAGTCACCAGTATTCATCTTTGTCAGCATAGGCTTTGTGTAAATCATCATATAAAGTCTGCATAGCTACCTTTATGGTGTTAGGATTCAACATTGCATCATCAATGGCTTGAATACCTTGTTGAATCCGTAATTTAGCATTGATAAAATAAGATTGTCTCCAGGCAAAAATAGCTCTACGCGTGTGAATGAGACAAAAGTTAACATGGTTGTTATCAATAGTAGCATATGACCAAGCATCATGAATTACCGATTCAAAACCCTCATAGTGTATAAAACGCCAATCAAAACAAAAGAACCGACAAGTACATTCATGGTCCTTAGTAATTTTGAGAATTAATGGACAATGGTCATAACCAGTTTTCTCCAAAAACTCTGTAATAGTGCCTGGAAATTGCGAAATCCATTGAGTATTTGCCATGGCTCGATCCAACCAACGTTGAACAATCTGTTTATTCCTAGTTCCTGACCAATTCGTATTATTCCATTTAAAAGGCAAATCTTCAATCTTCTAATGATTAACCATATTGAGGAAACTTGTGAAAGTGTAATTCGCTCTAACCCTTCCCCCAATCTTCTCTGAATTACTTAAAATTTCATTGAAATCCCCAACTAACAACCAAGGTTCATTCTGAGACACAACAAGTCTTTGTAATTGCTCCAAAAAATGATGGCGAAGTGATGAAATAGGATGCCCATATACACACGATAAGTATAATGAAAACCCATTATTATTAACTTTAATATCGATCAAATGATCATCCATAGATACAATAGATACATTAATAGACTTCTTCCATAATAAAGCTAGACCCCCCTCCAATTCCTAAAGGCGTTACATAACATACATAATCAAACCCCAAATGAAAAGCAACATCACGAACACGGTCATCGAGATTCTTTGTCTCGATGAGAAAGAATATGTCCAAGGAATACTTTGCTTGTATCCCTTTAAGGCGTCGAACAATCGGGAACTCTTTTAAACCCCGAGCGTTCCAGCTGCCTATATTCATGGCGGCGCTGATGGATTTTGGCCCACCGAACCTTCACCTTGGTTTTTTCCGTGACCATCCTCATGAACTATTGAAGTACCAGCACCATCAAATGGGTAAATGAACCAGTTGCGGATAGAAAAAGTCTCTGCTCTTTGGCACTGCCGCTTCAGGGCACTCTCGTAGTTGTCGCCACATTCATATGCCTGTTGCAAATAAGAACAGAGCAACAAAGGGGAACTAGAAATATTACCATCAATTATCTTTCTCTTCTTTAAATGTTGGCCTGGTGTAGAATCAGAATCAGAGTCCCAGAGTATCTTCACGCATACTTAATCGACATGGGCCACACTTTCATATTGAAGATCTGATTCTAGGAAGCGACCGAGTTTGAAGCCGATGTATGTAAGAAGATGATCCATGATGAATTGGAGCGGAATCCCTCGGATTTGGATCCAAAAAGGTATGAATTGGAGATCAACATCTGTATGAGACGGAGTCCAACGTTGGATGATACACATCCATTCATTGAATGACCAAGGCCCACGTTTCATAATTGAGAGCATTGCTTCTTCAGAACGAAACATGAACTGTATCTTACGATTATCAATGATTCTGCTTGTAATCTCTAGCCTAGGAAAAGTTGACATCATTGCTCTCAAATTTTGCTTTCGTGGATTGACCGGAAGTGCGATAAAACTAAATTGGGTCTCCTGAATCGCTTCTTCATCGAAATCAAACGATAGCGTGATGATCGGATCAATGGCGCCAAAAGTAATTTCTTGGAGTTGTCTTCGTATTTTGTCTGCCATCTATGCACAATTGTGACAAGGAACACTTCTAGAATGAAGAAAAACACAAGAATTAAATAGTAAGGCAAATCGAAGAAACCGTCGGGAGAGAGAGAAAGATTTTTTTTTTTGTCAACAAATAATTTATTAAATCAAAAGGGTTTATCCATATTTACAGACTCTATCATAAAACAGGACACTTAACATAAATTGCCCAAGCTTGGGGAATAACTAAAGCATTCCTAGCTAATTTATCAGCACAGCTATTAGCAGAACGATTTCGGTGAACAAAAACAGCTGATATGAACAGAGGCTGCCATTGGAGTATAGTGAAACATATCGGTTGCAGTTTTCGATTCAAATCATGACCTTGAAGCATTCTAGTAAGACCCAAATTATCACCCTCAAAGATTATCTTTGTATAGCCTAATGCCCACATACATTGCAACGCCCATAAAAGCGTTGTGCCTTCAACTTCTTCAACGGTATGCCGTCCCTGAAACCTCGCCGAAGCACAATGGAGAACATTACCGTTAGAGTCCCGTACTATCCATCCAAGGCCGGAATTCATATTTCCAACATTATGAGAGACATCATAATTACACTTAACAAAGTCACGTGAGGGTGGAGACCACCTCTGAAGAATTGAGGAACGCCCCGTCTCTGTACTTGAACCTGTACTAGAACTAGCCCTTTGGGAAGATAACAACCAGCTTTGGACATCAGCATAACTTCGATTAAAAGTATAACCAGGTAGAATTAGCTTTCGTTGAAAGTAAAGAACATTCCGTACCTTCCATAATCTCCATAGAATCCATATAGGCAAATAACGGGAAATGGAATGCGATGTATCTGGAGATGAAAATTGGAGTAACTTAAGTAATTTGTCCTCAAAAGAGAGAGTAGGCAATAAGAAACTCACATTAGCAAATCCACCAATTCGCCATGTTTGTACAGCATATGGGCAATCAAAGAAAACATGGTTGCTATCTTCCTCTACATTACAGCAACATATACAAAAAGGGTCCACAGCGATGCCCCGATGACTAAGATGAGAAGCAACAGCCAAGGCCCGAGAGCCAATTCTCCACAAAAAATGTTGTAGTTTTGGAACAATAGGAAGAGTCCAAATATGAGAAGTAACCTCTGGAGAAGAAGATAAAGGAGGCAAAGGAGGATTTTCGGGCAGAGAGTGCGTAAAAGAAATCCAATATCCCGATTTAACAGAGAATTGCCCGCTTGATGTATAATTCCAAATCCAGTCGGAATGAAGACTGGAAGGAGAAATATAAATCTTCGTAATCAAATGGTGATCTTCAGGTTGCACAAAGGCTTGTAAAGCATCAAGATTCCATTGTTTGTCAAGGTCGGATATCAAAATAGATACTGGAAGGTGACTATAGGTAGAAGACAGCAATCTAGGCGGTCTTAGTGGAAGTACAGGTAACCAATTATCAGTACCAAGTACCAAAGAATGTCCATCCCCAACTGTACGTACTGAACCATAACGAAGTAAAGAACAGCCAAACTGCAGTGAAGTCCAGCCAAAGGATGGTTTAGTACCAGATGATGCCAAAATGATGTCTGTATTTCGAAAATAGCGTGACTTTAATACACGATAGATAAGAGATGATGGCCTTTGCATAATTTTCCAAACTTTGCTAGTAAAGCTCTGTTGAAATGATGTATATTTCTGAAACCAAATCCCCCTTCCTTCTTTCGATAATACAACTTATCCCAAGCAACCCATGGCATCTTTCGTCTAGTAGAAGTAGAACCCCACCAGAAATTCATAATCGATCTCTCTAAGTCATTGCAGAGTTCCACAGGCAGCTTAAAACAATTCATAGAATATATAGGTAAAGATAAAGCAACAGATTTAATTAAGATTTCCTTGCCTGCTTGACTTAAAAATCGATTTTGCCAACCCGATAAACGGTGATTCAGTTTATCTTTAACATATTGGAACATGTCATTTTTTCTTCGCCCAAATTGTTCTGGAAGTCCAAGGTACTTTCCACCACCCCCTGTATTTGGAATTTGTAAAATCTGCTGAGAAGCCGTTCGATTTTGAGAGAAAACCAGATTACCAAATGTTATGGTAGATTTGGCGTAATTGATGGATTGACCCGAGGCCAGTTCAAACTGATCCAAGATATGTTTTAAGTGTAGACTGTTCGACCGGTTAGCTCTGATAAAGAAAAGAGAATCATCTGCAAAGAGCAGATGGGAAATCGATGGTCCTCCATTACAGAGTTTAATACCCTGCAAATGTCTGTTTTGCTCTGCGTCCCGAATGAGAAGGCTAAGCACGTCGGAGCACAAGATAAATAGATAGGGGCTAAGTGGATCTCCCTGGCGCACACCACGTTCCGCGGGAAAATGCCAAAAGGACGGCCATTAATCAACACCGAGAAAGACACATAAGAAACACATTAAAGAATCCAATTGATCCATGTCTCGCAGAAACCCTTACGACGCATCACCTGTTCTAAAAAACCCCCACTCCAAATGGTCATAAGCTTTACTGATGTCCGTTTTGACAGCCATATAAGTCTTAGAACATCGGCGACGGGTTTTAAGGGAATGAAACACTTCATGTGCTATGCTGATATTGTCAGTAATGTACCTGTTAGGAATAAAAGCCACCTGATTCTCAGCCACTAGAGAACCCAATATCGGCTTTAGGCGAGAGACCAATAGTTTTGAAATTATCTTATACAAAACATTGCATAAGCTAATAGGACGAAAGTCCTTCATCGTTTGAGGTTGACCAATCTTCGGAATAAGACATAAATGAGTATGGTTACTACCACTCGGCAAAGTTCCCGTTGTGAAAAACGCGTGAATTGCCTGCTCTATCACTAGACCAATGGAGTCCCAATATTCCTGGAAGAAAAGACTAGTAAATCCATTCGAACCAGGAGCTTTGAAGCTACCAATAGAGAAAAGAGCTGCTTGTATTTCCGTAGATTCAAAAGGCTTGATTAATTGGGTATTCATAGTATCAGTAACACAGGGTGTTATAACATTAAGGACAGTGTCAGGGGGACGAGCAGCCTTGGAAGCAAAAAGCTGCTGAAAGTAGGTCACCGCCTCAGAAGCTATATCATCTACATCTTCCAAAAGTGTGCCACTAGTAGAATATATGGAATCAATGCGATTAGTGGCACATCTATTTTTTTGTGAAAGCATGATTAAACCGTGTGTTACGGTCACCATTGGATAGCCACACAGTACGACTCTTCTGTTGCCAAAATTGCTCTTCCGAAGCATAAGCTTGATTCAGTTGCTGACGAAGGTGGCATATTGAAGAAATTGGAGTACGGGGATCCAGAGTTGCAGCTTCAATACCATGGCGCAAGTCTCGAATACGATGTCGTGCATTAAGGTTGAATCTGCGGCTCCAGCAGATAATTCCTTTACGGCAATTTATAATGCGCTGTCCTATACTCGTGGAAGTTGAAACAGAGTCATTCCAGAGTGACGTAACCACATCTCGAAAACCAGGTAAATCATAGAGTCGGCGATCAAAATAGAACTGTTTACCAGTTTTGTCAGGAAATTTCCGAATCCGTATAAGTGCCGGACGATGATCAGATTCTAATAAGTCCAAGTACTCAACCTCAGATTTCGGTAAAATAGCCTTCCATTCACTATCAGCCATTGCCCTGTCAAGCTAACTTTGGATTGTGTATCCACGTCGGCGACCAACCCAAGTCATGTTATTCCCTCTGTAATCCAGATCCGAGAGATTGCAAGAATTAACCATAGTCCGAAAATCACTTAGACTCCAAGATTGGCGTTGATTACCTCCAGTAGTATCTTGAGGATTAAGAACCTCATTAAAGTCTCCACAGATTAACCATGGACCCTGCCGTTGAGTATTGAGTCTTTGTAAACGTTCTCATAAGATGTGACGAAATTTACGAATTGGAAAACCGTAAATACATGACAAGTAGTAGGAAATGTGATTTTTATTAACATGGCAGTCAATAAGACGAGCGTCAGCCAAAATTACATTAACAGAAACAGATTGGGACCAAAATAAAACTATCCCACCCCCATGCCTAAAGACGAAACACATTGTACATTAACATAACCCAACCGCGCTGCCACGTCAAGCACTACATCATCACAGTTCTTGGTTTCCACTAAAAAGAGTATGTCCGGAGTGTAGATCTTCACTAACTCCTTAAGGCGTCGAACAACCGAGGACTCTTTTAAACCTCGGGAGTTCCAAAAGAGTGTATTCATTTGGACGCCGGTGGCTTTTGGCCCACCGTATCGTCATTGTTGAGTTGAGCATCAGTCTCCGGGTTTGCAGATTCGGAATGAGAGGAACTCGCTTCAGCTGGACGTGTGTAAGTCCAGTTTGTTGCACAATCAACATGGTTCCTCTTGCGGGTAACATAGTGGTCAAGGGCATCATCTGCATACCACACCTGTTTGAAATCATAAGTCATACCTGGACCAGAATCAGCACTAGTAGATGCTGTCTTCCTCTTCTTAGCATTGGTCTGAGTCGTTCATCATCTCCTGCATCATAATCTAGCTCAGCCTTAGGAATGTGGCTCGAAGGATCTGGTTGAGGGCCAATGAAAGCATCAGTGTTTCCTGGCATGTGGTCCTCCCCATCATCATAGCCATCATCGTTACCATCGTCATCTCCATCTTCACCCGGGGAAAGGGATTGAAATCCATTAAGAGAACATTCAGAGACATCATGTGTTAACATACCACATTTGGTGCAAAAGCCCCTGAGTTTTTCATAGGTAACTTCAACACAACGACCTCATCACCAAAGCGGAAGACACGTTGGAAACGCAAGGGATTAGTGATGTCCCAAAGGAGACGGACACAAATGTAATTAACCTGAGGGGTTGATTCAGGCGTAAAATCAGTGTCCATGAAGGTACCAATAGCACAGNGGGGGGGGGGGGGGGGGGGGGGGGGGGGGGGTTAGGAATTGGAGAGGAATTCCCTTAATCTGAATCCAGAATGGGATACACTTCCTGTCGGCATCAGTGAGGAGAGGAGTCCACCTTCGAATGACACACATCCAGTCATTAAACGACCAAGGGCCTCGCCTACGGACAGACATCATCGCCTCTTCAGACTGAAAGAGAAATTGGATGTTGCGATTGTTGATGATTCTGCCAATCACTTCCTCACCCACACCCCCACATTCTCGGTAAGGTAGAAACCATCGCCCGAAGATTTTACTTTCTTGGGTAAGTAGCAGTGACCAAGAGACTGAATTGATTCTCAGATGCGGCTTCAGCGCATAGATCCAAAGGAAGAGAGATAATCTCATCTTCAATACCCAAGGCAATGTCTTGTAATTGCAAGCGCATCTTTTCAGCCATTTGGTAAATGAAAATTTTGATCGAAACGGGAAAGGAAGAAGCAAAACAGGACCCAATTCGGACTTTATACCCACCATCATAACCGTTTAGCAGTTGTAGAGGAGGAAAGAAAGAGAAACCAGAACTAGAAACCGCCGGAAACCCGCCTGAACTGCTCTTCAAAAAGAGAAAAGAACGGTTACGAAAGAGAAGAGAAAATCGCCTTTTTTTCGCACCCTATCAGACATTTTTTTGTTATTGTCCTTCATTTTTATAGAGAGAAAGATTTTAACATATCTTACTATACTATTATTATGAATACCAGATATAAAAATAATATTATTATACTGTTACATGTTAACAAAATTTGAATACTATTCATAAGCGTGTCCACATGTGTCACGTTTACGAACTGGCTTTAAAAGATATGATTCAAGATTTGAAGAAGACAGACACAAATGAGATTTAAAATTTTAATAAGTCGTTTTCAAAATGGGCTTTTTACAGATTCGTGAACATGATAAATTAAGCGATGGGTTTTTTTTCCTTACGGACACGATATTGCCACGTCACTAACGTTAAATGAATATTCGAGATGGGACGAAGTTTTAGCATTTTCATATGACCCTACTTAGAAGATCCCTTGGACGACGTCGTTTCAGGAGCTTTTCGAAACCCTAACGGTTAAATTATTTACAGAAATTACCCCTTTCGTTATAACGAAGACCTTTCTTACAAGTCTTAGCATCAAAGGCTAAATACGTCTTTTTACATCTCTCGAAAAGACACGTTTAGCTAAGAAATGTTCTTAGACAACAAAAATAAAATAAATAAATGAGTCGTCAAAGAAGAAAGGAAGCAGCACCAGCAACAACAAGAAGGTTTCAAATGTTTGCGGAGAGACTAAGCGGAGGTTTCGTTTTTACGATTTAAATAAAAAGCCATTGGCGAAGAGGTTACGAAATCGCATCTCGTTTCTTCTTCTTCTACCAATCTTCGCTCTCTCGCTTCCAAGATCTCCAGTTGAATCTTCTTCTCTCTGTTGAGATCTCCTTCGAGGTAATTGTTCTTTTACTCATAATGAAATTTGTTTCTATTTGATTGTGTATTCTCTTTCAATGCTTTGTTATACCGGTGGATTTTATGGAAAATTCGTTATCGTCTGGGCGGTGTTGTTCTTGCTTTTGTGTTGGGAGATTCGATTGACTTCTCGACTTGACCTCATTTTTTAGCTTCTGGATTATCGATTTGAGGTTGACTTTCCAGCTTCTTCTCGATTTTAGGTTTTCGTGAGCTTCTCTTTTTCTTCCCTCTTGTTATTGTCTCGAAATTCCAATAGAATCTTTGTTGATTGAATTACAGTTTTGGTTAGGTATAGCTTCGTGGTAGCAATGGTGTGGTGAGCACGCAGTCTTTGCTTTGTACATTTCCAATATCTAATTCTTACTTCTTACACTTTGTTGGTTGAGTTTTTTTTTTTTATTTTGCATTTCGTACTTGTTTTACTTTCATTTTGAATTGCATTGAGTCATATGAAGAGTGATCTTGTGGTTTCATTTGTCTGCAATTCTCGTTAAAATAAAATTTGCTAATTTTGAAAATGGTAAGGGTAATGAGAGGACACTCACCCGCCCTCAGATGTCACCGGCTCTCTATGCCACTCCTGACGCAATTCCGCTTCCCAATACGCCATCTTCCTTCCCTCCATCGCCCTATATCATCAACCACAAATCACGTGGACCGCGTCTTTTGAAAAGCTCGTTAAAATAAAATTTGCTAATTTTGAATCTTTAATGATGCAGAGCCATGCCTACTTTCGCTGCTATTACTTTTGATAGAATGTTAGAGCCAGGGGCTTCCACAACTGTTGAGACGGTTCCAAGCACAAAGTCATTTTTTTCGAAGCCTCCAATACCAAAACTGGAAAATGGTAAGGGTAATGAGAGGACACTCACCCGCCCTCAGATGTCACCGGCTCTCTATGCCACTCCTGACGCAATTCCGCTTCCCAATACGCCATCTTCCTTCCCTCCATCGCCCTATATCATCAACCACAAATCACGTGGACCGCGTCTTTTGAAAAGCTCGTTAAAATAAAATTTGCTAATTTTGAATCTTTAATGATGCAGAGCCATGCCTACTTTCGCTGCTATTACTTTTGATAGAATGTTAGAGCCAGGGGCTTCCACAACTGTTGAGACGGTTCCAAGCACAAAGTCATTTTTTTCGAAGCCTCCAATACCAAAACTGGAAAATGGTAAGGGTAATGAGAGGACACTCACCCGCCCTCAGATGTCACCGGCTCTCTATGCCACTCCTGACGCAATTCCGCTTCCCAATACGCCATCTTCCTTCCCTCCATCGCCCTATATCATCAACCACAAATCACGTGGACCGCGTCTTTTGAAAAGCTCCTCTGAGGCTAATGTGTCTTGCCAACAGAAGACCCTGAAAGAAGGAACTAAAACCGATGATACAGACGTAAAGGTTTCACCTCGAAGGAAGTCTGCTTCATTCTCATTTCCTATAAGTGAGTCTGCAGAAGAGGATTTTTCTAATGGTGTTCATGCTCTTCCAGTTGGAAACTTTAGTTTTGATGGGATTGTTGATGGTCCTGTTGAGGAAATTAGGAATTGGAAGTTGGAGTTGAGTTCTGCAGCCAGTGGTTTAGAACGGGAAAATGATTTGACGGAGGCAGTAATGGCCAAAACAGACAAGGAGAGCGAGTCTGAAGATTTCTATGACCCAGGTGAATCAGCAAGCTTCACAAGTAACACAGAAGTAGAGGGTGATGCAGGGGAGGAAGGTTCACAAAGACTTGCTACACCTGTTGGAGAGTTCTATGATGCTTGGGATGGTACTTATCTGAATCTCACTCTTTTACTAAGTATTTCGTTTTGAGATGAATGTCAATGCTTTATGATCTTAACGTTACCAGGATAGTATGATCCATTCACATTTGAGAGTCTCTTATATTTTACTTTTGAGCCTTTGGGATATATTAGTACTGTTCTTTACTATTGTGCAGTAGTAGCTTTTTCTGTCTGATGATTCTGTGTGCTATCTTGAGAGTCATGAGTATCTTAAGAAAAACCTAAGGGTAACTATTAGATATAATTTCTGTTCGTAATCCATCTAATACCCTGACGTGGAGCTCTCATTTCATGGTTTACCAGAACTATCAACCGACAGTGGAATGCAGAGTTCAGTTAACAACATCGAATCTGAACTAAGGGAGATAAGGCTGAGTTTACTTATGGAAATCGAGAAGAGGAAACAAACAGAGGAGGTTCTGGAACAAATGCAAATACACTGGCAGAGACTCCGTGAGCAGTTGGCCCAGGTTGGCCTGTTCCTTCCTGTAGATCCTACCGCCTCCTCCAACGATATGAATCTATCAGAAGAATTACGCTGCCAACTCGAAGTTGCTAGATTTGTCTCTGACTCTCTAGGTAGAGGTATGGCCAAGGCTGAGGTAGAGATGAAGATGGAATCTACGCTCGAAGCTAAGAACTTTGAAATTAGTCGGTTGTCTGACCGTGTACACTACTACGAGGCTGTGAACAGAGAAATGTCCCAACGAAACCAAGAAGCCATAGGTAGAATAAAATCAAACTATTTCATTTGTCCTTTCTATCTGTTTTTTCTTTTTTTCGTATAGTTCTAATTTCCCAAGTTTGTTGAAACCAGAGTTGGCACGACGAGAAAGGCAAAAGAGAAAGAAGAGGCAAAGATGGATTTGGGGATCAATCGCAGCAACCATTACTCTAGGAAGCACGGCATTGGCATGGTCTTACATTCCTGCAGCCAAACCATCATCCCAGGTATTACAGCCTCTGAAGGATGATTAAGTAAGTCTGGTTTGATGTGAGCACAGAGAAATAAGAATCAGGACGCTTAGAACGACTTGTGAATAGAAAATATACAAATGTTTGGTTATTTCTATTACTGTTCAAGAGGATGTATAGCTCCGATCCAAGTAGGTGCAAACACTTTTGTTTCTTGTCTTATTGTAGTGGCATATTGAATGGCAGCCACAGTCACTAATCATTAAGGTGCCTATATTTGACTTGAATTCAAGAAAAAAAAAAAACTTTCACTTGTGTGTTTTGAAATGATTAACATTTTCTCGAATGATAATATGAAGCTTTGTTAGCTATAAGTCGTTGTTGAACCACTTAAGTAAAACATGCACTGCAAAAGCTAGAGCTAAAGCAGCTGCAACCATAAACACAGAAATTTTGACCAATAGAGATGAATTGAATGCATCAAGGAGAAGCAAGTTCCACGTTGTGTGCCATAATATGCAGAAAATAGAACCAACGATTGCACCAACCACAACTTGACTGCTTGTGTGTAGTTTCTGAGAAACCCTTAACCAAATCTGCACATTTGAAGTTTTGACATTGTAATATCATGCAAAGTACTTGCAGAGGGCGATCACTGAATTCTTGAAACTGTTATGTAGACTTACAAAGTATGAACCTAATGCGAGGATGAAGACGCTAAGCAACAAAGAAACTCCATTGGTTCCAAGCCATTCCATAACTATAGATAATATGACAAGAGTAAATCCATTTATCTTAAAACAGTGAACGATGACTAGTTAAAGCAATTTTTTAGATGCTTACCGGACAAAACAGTGAAGACTGATATGAAAGAAATGGATTGGGCGTGAGTTGATGGCATCCCTGGATCAGCTCGTAGGTTTGCAACAGGCCTCTCTTGGTTAAGTATATGTTTGAGAACTACAGAGAGAGAGGCATTAGATACGGATCCAATGAGGCCCCACAAGGCTGCACCATCATGTCGCATGAGAATGATGAAAATAAATACAGCAGTCACGATCCATTTGCTCTGTCATAAATATAAACACACAGAAAAAGGCATTTAGTCGAGCACAATGCGTGCATCAGAGACATCTTATTACTCACCAGATGATTAACAATGGCTTCGATCCCACCGGACGAACCATTGATGGATGATTCTTGCTCTAGAGGCCTAAACTGTTCGCTTCCATCATTGCTGCTAGCAAATCTTTTGACTAAAACAGTCATAGATCTAGCGCTAGGAAACAGAGCAAGTGAACCCACAAGAGATGATCAAGCTATAACCCCAAACACGATCGAAAGTGGAAAAAGGACGAAAGTAGCAATTTCAGATGTAATAGAGGAGAAATAACTGCCATTTCCAAAGGAAAACAAAGTCAACGTAGAATAAAATGTATCGCTAAACAAGTAAAACATCGTCGGAAAGGTGGAATCTTTAAGATACAAATTGGTAAAATCAGTGCTCGGTCAAGAACAAAAACCTGAGATCTTCTTCCAATCTTCCTTGTTGCGTGTTGCTCGGAAGCGAGTTGTGCCTTGGCGGATTTTATAAATTCGTTTTTGACTTCTTTTTTATGTCGGCATCCATGTGTTGCTCGGAAGCGAGTTGTGACTAATCCTTGACCAATGGACATATTGTGGAATCAACATGTAAACCATCATTAAAACAAACTAATGGGCTTATGTTTCGTCACACGAGGCCCATTTATTAAAACTATGGACCCATAATGTTAATCTGTTACATGGTAGAAATTTAGAATGTATATTTTGTATTTTATCGGCTCAATATATTATTTAGGGTTGAGGTATTATATTCGTGAAATATTAGATCTGATAATAGAGAGAAAGTATAAAAAGAGAGAATGTGTATTATATAAAGAGATGGTTTGATGATGTTGGGATTTTACAAATGATTGAATGAAGTGTATTTATAGAAGAAAAGGTTGGAGTTATTGTGCACGCATAATGACAGTGGACTCCACTAAAATTTTATTACACACATTCGGTGGCCGTATTAATTGACTTCATAACACTCTCCCGTGTAGATTAGTGTCATTTATTGCGTAATGTTATGGTTGCCTTGTTAAAAACTTTTCTAGGAAAACCAGTGGGAAAAACCATAGTTAGGTAAAAAGAGTACAACCACGTAAGCTCCCTTTCGAATAATGAAGTGTCGTCTTTATAAATCTCGTTGTTGATGCATTCCAATATTATGAATATGCTTTCTGAAAACTGAGGTAGGTAGTGATTTGGTGAGGAGATTTGCGGCATTGTTGCATGATTGGACATATTTCACTTCAATCTTATTGTTCTTCTCAAGTTCTTAGGTGTATGAAAAGAACTTCAGAGGAATATGCTTGGTTTTATCACTTTTGATATACCCTTCCTCCGTATGTGCAACACATGAAATATTGTCTTCATATAAAATTATTGGCTCTGTACTATGAGAGATTTCACTACTTGAACGAATGTGTTGGCTGTATTAGGATACAATCATCTTATGATGATTGATACTTTTGAATATTAGTACCTATCTTCTTACCATAGTTAGAATCATCTTATGTGTATATATATGATGTATTATCTCTTAATAAAATTACCTTTGACCTAATCTAATATGGTATCAGAGCAGTGATTTTATTTTCTTTCTTCCCTGCGCCGCCACCTCTTTCTTCGAATCTTCTTTCTTCTTCTTCCTCTGTTTCTCTTCTTCCTCTCTAACACTCTGTTTCTTTTCCTCTGTTTTCTTTTCATCTTCTCTGTTTTTATCATCTATGGCCTCCGAGAACTCTGGAAACATTGAGAGGACCTCTGTCTTCAATGTTCAAAATCCTCAATCTACACTTCTATCCATTAATATGTCCAATGTTATGAAGCTCACTTCCACCAATTACTTAATCTGGAGCAAGCAAATCAAGGCTCTTCTTGAAGGTCATGAGCTCCACCGGTTTCTCACTCCTTCCTCCTATGTTCCGGTTTCTACAGTCACCGTTGAAGGTGTTGTTAGTGAGAATCCAGACTTTGTGGCATGGACAAGACAAGATCGTCTTCTCTTTAGTGCGTTGCTTGGAGCTATCTCTCCTTCTGAACAGTCTATAGTCTCTAGTGCCACATCTTCTGCTGAGATTTGGGATCTCCTAGCCACTGCGTTTGGAAATCCATCAAGATGACTCATCAAACAACTTCGGTATCATGTCAAAATCTGCACCAAAGGCACCAAAACAATCACAGAATACCTTCGCATCATCAAATCAAAGGCAGATGATCTTTCCTTGCTTGGTAAGCCAATGGATGATGAAGAATTCATTGAACAAGTTCTGGCTGGTTTACCAGAAATCGATGCTACACATGGTCGTGACCGCTCCATTACTTATCCTGAACTTCACGAGCGCCTACTCAACCGTGAAGCTATGATCCTCTCTTCTGAAACACCCTCGGTCACACCGGTTGTTGCCAACGTTGCTGAATCTCGGCCATATCAATCTCGACGCAACAACAATACTCACTACCAGTCTCGTAACCGCCCTCAATCATCACAGTTCCAGCCACGCAACAATGGTTCTTTCACTTCCCATCGCTATACCAACAACAATACCGGGTCTGGTGGTTCTCGACCTTATCTTGGCCGCTGCCAAATCTGTGGAATGCAAGGCCACAGTGCCAAATTCTGTCCGGAATTTCGGATGAGTCATGGTGGACCGCAATCTGGATCCTTTCCTCAACCGTGGCAGCCCTCTGCGAATCCGGCACACCTCTCTGATTCTTCAACTTGGCTTCTCGATTCAGGTGCAAGCCATCATATGACCTCTGATTTGGCGAACTTATCTTTACACACACCGTATCAAGGCTGTGATGATGTCCAGATTGGTGATGGTTCGGGTTTATCCATCACCCACAACGGTTTACTCTCAACTCCTTCCTATACTAGTCCATTCATTTTTCGTAATGTTTTATGTGTGCCGTCTTTATCTAAAAATTTGATCTCGGTTTTTCAATTGTGTCGTACTAATGGTGTTTCGGTTACTTTTTCCCCAACCTATTTCCAGGTGAGAGACCTCAACACCGGGGCTCTTCGTTTGGAAGGCAAACCTAAGAACGGCACCTATGAGTGGCCTACCGTTCTTCCATCTAAGCCACCTATTCTTGCTTTTGCTTCTTCTCTCAAGACTAGCTTAGTTGATTGGCATTCTAGGCTAGGACATCCTACTCTTGTTATTTTAAAAACTCTTGTTTCTAAGTTTCAATTACCTATTTCGAATTCTACAACTTTGCCTTTGCCTTGTGTTGCTTGCTCTACCAATAAGATGCATAAATTGCCTTTTAATGAATCTACTCTTATTTCTTTGCATCCATTAGACATTGTTTTCTCTGATGTGTGGACTTCACCTATTCTCTCATTTGATGGTTATAAGTATTATGTTGTCTTTGTTGATCACTTTACTTGTTATACATGGCTTTATCCTCTGAAAAAGAAATCGCAAGTGCATGATGTGTTTATTAAATTCAAAGCATTGGTAGAAAACAAGTTTGATCTTAAAATCAAAACTTTATATTCTGATAATGGTGGTGAATATGTTGGTCTAGCACATTATTTATCTATTCATGGCATTTCACACTTAACTAGTCCACCTCATACTCCAGAACATAATGGTATTGCTGAACGTAAACATCGTCATATTGTTGAAACCGGTTTAGCTTTAATGTCTCATGCTTCTATGCCTCGCACTTATTGGTCATATGCATTTCCCACCGCCATATATTTGATAAATCGATTACCCACTACTGTTTTACATAACTCTTCCCCTTATCATCGCTTATTTAGCATTTCTCCAAATTATTTAAAATTACAGGTTTTCGGTTGTCTATTTTTTCCATGGTTGAAACCGTATGCTACGAATAAACTAGATCCTCGTTCATCTCCATATGTGTTTCTTGGTTATTCAATTTCTCAAAGTGCTTATCTCTGCTTTGATCGGTCTAACTCCTGTCTTTATGTTTCTCGGCATGTCGTTTTTCATGAAACCGTGTTTCCTTTTAGTGTTACAGGTATTCTTGTCACTCCCGACGATGCTGAACCGTATGACCAGCCTCGGCCTAATTCTACACCATCAGTTCGTCCCACTCACTTCTACTCCCAACCCTCTCACATGCCTTCCCCCGGACCAGGTCTTCTTCCAACCCCTACGCCCTCTACACAACATTCCGCACCAACCGTGTCATCCACGCAAACCGCACCATCTGCTCCTGTCCATGCTCGTTCATGCCCGTCTCCTACTACAGCACCAGCCGCATCTTCCTCTCCATCAATTAGTGCTCCACCTCACCCTACTCCACTTTCCATCACTCACGCTTCACCTTCTTCCCCTACGGCTCCTCCAGCTTCACTACCACCTATTCGCCGGAGCAATAGATCAAGAAAAGCACCAACTAAACTTAATCTTCATGCTTCTATTCAACAGATACATGATACTCCACCAAAGACAGTAGCTCAAGCCCTACAAGACCCAAGAAGGCGCCAAGCTATGCAATCCGAGATTGATTCCTTAATCCGCAACAATACCTATACTATTGTCTCGTCTACTCATGCTTCAAATATTGTTGGTTGTCGTTGGATATTTACAATTAAACATTTGTCTAATGGTGCAGTGGATAAGTACAAGGCGCGTCTTGTTGCTAAGGGATTCCATCAACGTCCTGGATTAGATTTCAACGATACATTCAGCCCGGTAGTCAAGCCTGCTACGATCCGACAAGTCCTTAGCATTGTTGTCTCGTGTAACTGGCCTCTTCGGCAACTCGATGTCAACAATGCCTTCCTCCAAGGCACTCTTGATGATGAGGTCTACATGACTCAACCACCAGGCTTTCAAGACCCACTCCAACCGTCATTTGTCTGCAAGCTTCATAAAGCGATCTACGGTCTCAAACAAGCACCCCGTGCTTGGTACAATGAACTTTGGAGTTATCTTCTCCAATATGGCTTCATCAACTCCCTTGCTGATGCCTCACTTTTTGTGTACAACAAACATGGCACATTGTTGTACATGCTGGTCTATGTCGATGACTTAGTCATCACAGCCCGACCAACTTCAACGTTTTATTGATGCTTTATCTTCTCGCTTCTCACTTAAGGACCTTAATGATTTGTCTTACTTTCTTGGCATTGAAGTTACCAGGTCTCACAAGGGGTTGTTACTAACACAAACTCGTTATATTGCAGATTTATTACACCGCACAAAGATGTCTGATGCGAAACCGGTCCCGACACCGCTATGCCCATCCACTAACCTCACCCTTCATGATGGTGAATTGCTTCCTCATGCTAAAGACTATCGTGCTGTCATTGGGAGTCTCCAATATCTATCTCTCACACGTCCTAATATTAGCTTCGTGGTGAACAAACTAAGTCAGTTCATGCACCGCCCAACTACAACACACTGGACCGCCGCCAAACGTCTACTCCGATATCTTGCCGGCTCTATACACAAAGGTATTTTCTTCTCTTCCCGGAATTCCCCACTAATTCATGCATTTACTGATGCAGATTGGGCTGGGGATCGTGACGACTACAAATCCACGGGTGCATACCTTGTCTATTTTGGCAGTCATCCGATTGCTTGGTCATCCAAGAAACAAGGTGGTCTTGCTCATTCCTCAACCGAAGCTGAATATAGAGCGATAGCATCAACAACGACCGAACTCTCTTGGCTTTTCTCACTTCTCAAAGAACTTGGCATTCGTGTGTCTACCACTCCGACGATATACTGCGATAACAAAGGTGCCACATACTTGAGTGCGAATCCGGTCTTTCATTCCCGCATGAAACATCTAGCACTTGACTATCATTTCATACGACAAAAGGTGCAGTCCAAGGAGCTTCATGTTCAACATGTCTCTACTCATGATCAACTAGCTGATGTCCTCACCAAACCACTCTCTCGGGCACGCTTTCAATACATGTGCAACAAGATCGGACTCACCACCGGTGCTCCGTCTTGAGGGGGGATATTAGGATACAATCATCTTATGATGATTGATACTTGTGAATATTAGTACATATCTTCTTACCATAGTTAGAATCATCTTATGTGTATATATATGATGTATTATCTCTTAATAAAATTACCTTTGACCTAATCTAATAGGCTGATTGGTCTTAACTACACACATCCTCTGCTTGCTTCATGAAGTGTGATTATCTCAGCATGATTTGAGGAAGTAGCCATAAGTGTTTTTTTTCTAGGAACGCCATGTTATAGTACTACCTCTGATCGTAAATACATATCCAGTTTGTGATCGAGCTTTCCGTGGATCTGAAATATATCCGGCATCTGCAAAATCAATTATTTGACCATTTGAATTTCTATATAAAATAATCCCAAATCAGTAGTCCCTTGTAGATAACGAAAGACATGTTTATTCCCATTCAAGTGTCTTCGAGTAGGGATGAACTGAATCTTGCTAAAAGATTAATGGCAAATGATATATCCGGTCTAGTACAATTTGCAAGATACAACTCATATTGCACTTAGATATGGTACTTCAGGACCAAGTATCTCCTCATTCTCGTCAGATGGTTCGAAAGGGTCATTTTCAACATTAAGTGATCAAACAAAGTACTTAACGAAGTTGCTTTATCCATGCCAGAGCATTTTAACACTCTTTTTGTATATGTGGATTGATGCACAAATATACATTTTTAAAAATGCTCAATTTGAAGACCAAGACAATATTTTGCTTGTTCTAGATCTTTCATCTCAAATTCTCCTTTTAAATAATTTGATACCTTTTGTATTTCCTCTTGAGTTCCGATAATACTTAGATCATCAACATATACTGCGATAATTACAAATCACTTTTTGTGTTATTAATGAAAACACATTGGCGTATATGATTGTTTACATATCCTTCTTTTGTTAAGTGTATCCTTCTTTTGCTAAGTGTATCATTCTTTTGTTAAGTGTTCACTATGACGATTGAATCCATTAGGAATTCTCATATAACATCAATATCTAGTGATCCGTACAAATACGCCGTAACAATGAGACGCATTTCAAGATTTTTGTTAACAGCTAGACTCATTAGGAATCTAATAGCATCCATGACCAGAGAATATGTTTTCTCATAATCAATTCCAGATCTTTGGGAAAAACCTTGGGCTACGAGATAAGTTTTGATCTCATAATCTCGTTTTTCTCATTTTTCTTTCTAACAAAAACCCATCCGACGGGTTTACATTTTCAGGTATGAGAACAATAGTCTGAATACATTTATTTTATTAAGTGAATCAAGCTCGACTTGTATGCATTTTTCCATTTGATTCAGTCTTGTCTCTTTTTAAATTCATGTACAAACTTTGATTATGGATTTTCATTTTCTTCTTCTTTTACTTTAGATAAAAGATAAGAGAAGACATCATCAATATCATCCATGTTATTTTGTTTCCATATTCTTTTGTTATGGATGAAATTGATAGAAATTTCATGATTTTCTTCTAGTTCATTGTGCTCTACATTTTTTTGTAGGCTCATGGTTCGTTTCCTCCAAAACATTATCTATTGTCTAGGGAGTATCAAGATTTTCAATTTTTTTCATTTTTTAGGATTCTTATCCTTAGAACCCATAGGTCTACCACTCATTAAATGTATTCTAGATTCACAACTGTCATATGCTTTTCCATGCTCTTGTGGTATTGCAATATGAGCAGGAGTGTTTGCAGTTAGGATATGTGATTTAGTCACCGTTTTGGTATTTATAAATGCAACAAGTAGTTGATTAGCTGTACTTCGTAGATGCATAATTCTTCCAACTTCTTGTTCATATTATTTTGTAGGAGGCTCCAGATGAAGTAGAGATGGTACGTTCCATTTTATCTTTTTTCCTACTTCTTTGTTTTCTCCCCTTAGGATAGGGAATCCTTTTTCATCAAAATGACAATAAGCAAAACATGTTGTAATACATCACCAGTCATTGGTTCCAGGTATCTTATAATTGATTGAGAATCACAACCAACATATATACCCAATATTTTGTGTGGTCCCATCTTTTTACGTCATGGTGGTTAGACCTGTCCATTCCGGTTCGGGTTACCCGACCCTTCATATACCCGACCCGAATTAATGGGTAAGGGTCGGATAAGGATAATTATACGGGTATCCATTTACCCTTTTAAAAATAAAATTAAAAAATAATTATATAACCATTTAAACTTAATAATATTACCAATATGTTCCACAAAAAAAATCTAATTATTTCCCTCCATAAATATCTAATTATTTCCCTCCACAAACAATTAAAATTTATAGAATACAAAAGATTAATTAATAATTTTAAAGTCAATCTCTTGTGGACATGTGATTTCCACACATATTTTATTATCTTTTAACTTCTTTTTGGTCAATTCTCACCTTATCTTCTCCTTTGTCATCTTCATAAATTAAAAACCCTATCTAAATATTTTTTGTCTCTGCTCTCATCCCTCAAATTGGAGAAAATTGGAGAATCGAGACAAAATTTTCTTTAATAATCATTAACATCCACTAAGATCCTTCATCATTCTCCATTTCTCTGTCACATAAAAGCTTCAAATCATAGTACGTCTTCTTCTTTTGATTTTTAGGTCATTGTGTTTTTACTCTTTACTGGACTTAGTTTTCTATCATTTTTTATCAATATTTAGAACAGCTATGTTTTACTTTATGTTTTGCTTTTATCTTAGATGTTTACTTTTCTTTGTATCTCTCTGGTTTATTTCATTAAAAATCATTTCTTTGCATGTTTTTTTTTAATAATGAATACTACAGGAAACATGGAAGAAGAACCAATGATGGACAATGAAACAACAGAAGAAATCTGTTCAAGGAAAAAAAGAGGAGCACCACCATTGGCTCCAAATCCAAAAAGGGTACAAGCCAAAAGGTCAGATATATGGAATCATTTTCTTAGAAGTCAAGATAATGTGGAGAAATGCGTTTGCAACTATTGTGGAAATCAGATAAAATCTACCATGACTACTGGGACTAGTGCTATGAATAAACACTTGGAAATATGCAAGGTATATACTAATCTCTTAGATATTGAAAGATAGAAACAACAAGTGTTAGCTAGAGGTGGAAAAGAATTTGGCAGTCTTGTTACTTGACGTTTCAATCCAGTTAAGTGTAGACGAGCATATGTTATGATGGTCATATTGGATGAGTTACCCTTCTCTTTTGTGGATAATCTTGGATTTAAGCTTTTTGTTGCTGAGGCATGTCCTAGCTTTATTATTCCTTCAAGAAATAAAATTGATAGAGATGTCATGGACATGTTCATATCTGAAAAAGCTAGATTGAATAGTAGATTGTGTAGACAAAGGGTGTCTCTTACTACTGATATATGGACTTCCATTACCACTGTTAGCTACATGGTAATCACTGCCCATTTTATAGATGAGAATTGGCAACTAAATAGAATGATCATTGGCTTTAGTCCGATTTCTAATCACAAAGGACATACAATAGCCAAGAAACTTCAAATGTGTTTGGTTGATTGGGGAATAGAGAAGATATGCACTGTATCAGTTGATAATGCTAGTGCAAATGATTGTGCTGTAAAGATTGTGAAAAGTAAGCTGATTAGTCGGGGAGCAAATGCATTACTTTTGGAAGGTGACTTTTTACATGTTCGATGCTGTGCGCATATTTTAAATTTAATCGTCAAAGAAGGTCTATCAAAAAGGGTAATTTTGTGGCTGCTGTGAGGAATGCTGTTAAATATATAAGATCACATAGTTCTAGACTTGAGGCATTTCAGAAGAAAGTAGAGGAAGAGAAGATAACTAGAGGAAATTTGATTTTAGATTGTGGTACTAGATGGAACTCTACTCATCTTATGCTTAAAGCTGCATTAAAGTTTAAAAAGGCATTTGAACGGATGGCAGATAAAGACAAGCTTTATGCAAATCACTTTCAAGAGGAGGATAATTTAACCAAAACCAAAAGGGTTGGTCCTCCATCAGTTGAAGATTGGCAGAATGCTGAACGAATGGTAATATTTTTGAAGATTTTTTATGATTCTACTTTGATATTTTCTGCTTCAAAGAAAGTGACATCTAGTGGCTGCTACAATGAGATTTGCAAGATTTCGAAATCACTAGAAGTTATGGTGGCTAATCGTGATGATAGTTGGAGTGAAATGGGGAAATCAATGGTGGAAAAATTTGACAAATATTGGGAAGGTTTAGAGAAAATTAACAAGATTCTCATTGTTGCTTCTGTTTTAGACCCATGTAGGAAGATGGGATTTGTGACACACTGTCTTGAAAAGATATATGGAAAAGATAATCCTAAGTGTTGTGAAATCAAAGATGGAGTCTTGAAATTGTTACGGAGACTATATGAGGTTTATCTTGTAGAATATAAAATAGCTAATGGTTCTGTTAATGGAGCCAAAGAGACGAATTTTGAAGGATCAACAGATTTGGACCTTGCTGATTCTGATGAAGAAGATGATCCTTTTGGAGAATGGAGAAAAATGTATGTTGATAATGGGGATGTTGAAGAGACAAAAAATGAGTTAGAGCTTTACTTGATTGAAAAAATAGAGGTTCCTGTACGTAATGCTTTATGATTGGCACCTGATCTTTTGGTATGATGGAGGAATAATAGTTTGAGGTATCCTGTATTGGCATGTGTAGCAAAAGATATTTTGTCAATTCCAGCATCTACAGTTGCATCAGAATCAGCATTTAGTACATGAGGTCGAATCTTGGATCAATATAGGAGTTCACTCACTCATAAAACAGTTGAAGCTTTGATTCTTACAAAGAATTGGTTACGTTCCTCATTACACTACGATGGAACAAAGATTCTTCGACAATTGAAAGAGGAAAATGACATTTTGAATGCAGTTACAGAAGGTATTATTTAAATGTATATCTATACATATTCTTCACAATCTTGACTTTATGATGTTTTTTTTACAAAGATGGAAAATGTTACTGGTGCAGCTAATGCTATTGAAGCTCTTTAAATGAAAGGATTATGTCTGTTAGTATATGTTAGGTTCTTACTTGGTTATGAAACTCTTTTTGGGATATCACTTGCCTTGTGTTTCTGTCATAAATTGGGAGAATATTACTTGTGTTTCTAAATTATGATAGAAAGTTGATGATAGCTTTTGGATAAGGAGATTTTTGGTAAAGCTGATGGTAGTATGTAATTTTGTATGTCAGTTGATGGTAGTACGTAAATTGTAGTATGTAATGATGACAGAAATGGTAGTATGTAAGTTTATATTTGAACTTAATTTGATAAGGCGATTGTTATATTTTTTTGCATTACCCGAACTGGGTAGTAATTTTAACTACCCGACCCAACCCTTACCCGACCCGATACCCCAATTACCCGACCCGAAATTTAATGGGTATACTTTGGGTAATGATTTTGCATACCCGAATTACTCGTACCCGAACCGAACCGAACCGGTAGATACCCGACCCGATAACCGGAATGGACATGCCTAATGGTGGTGCTATAGGCACATATGCTTCACAACCAAAAATTCTTTAATGAAAAATATTTGGTTAACAACCAAATGCTAATTGCAATTGAGAGTATTTATAATATGCACTTCGTCTTATCCAAATGAGTGCTCCGGCATGCAAAACAACATGACCCAAATAGAAGGTGGTAATTTTGATCTCATTATTAATGTTTTTGCAATTAATTGTAGACATTTAATTAATGATTCAACTAAACCATTTTGTCTATGAACATGAGCTATAAGATGTCCAACTTCAATCCCTGTTACCATGCAATAATCAATGAATGCTTGAAATGTGAATTCTCTAGCATTGTATAATCTAACTTTCTTAATAGTATGATCAGGGAACTGAGCTTTAAGTTTAATTATCTAAGTTAGAAATCTCGCAAACGCAATGTTTCGAGATGATAATAGACAAACATGTGACCATTTGCTAGATGCTTCTATTAGTACCATGAAATAATATAATGGTCCACACGGTGGATGTATTGGTCCATAGATATCACCGTAGATTTTTTCAAGAAAATTTGGCGATTCTTTGTCAATTTTAGTTTGCGATGACCTTATAATTAATTTTCCAAGAGAAAAAGTTGTACATGTCATTTTCTTCCCTTGGTATATCATGGATTATTAACGAATGACCATGTGAGTTCTCTATGATGTCTCACATCATTGTGGTGTGTGTGTGACCAAGGCGATCATGCCATATAGTGAAATCTTCTGGATTTTCTTTTGTCACAAGATGCGACTCTACCATATCTATATATGTGTGATGCAAACCAGAAGGAAGCCTTGATAATTTTTCATTGATCATTCATTTTCTAAGTTCATTAAAAGTTTTATACATATACTTCTTTCCATCCTCTGTTGCAGACTGAGTGTCATATCCTTGGTTATATATATATATGTCCTTAAAACTCAACAAATTTTTTTTTTTATAATTTGGAGAATATAAAGCTTATCGATTGAAAATTTTGTTCCATTCAGTAGCTTAAATTTGGCTATGCCAATTCTTTTAATCAAGTCTATAGGACTTGATATTGTATTAACAATTATGTTTATCATTTTCAAATCAGAGAAATATATCTTATTCCTTAGTATAGTGTGTGTTGTTCCACTATTTTGTATACATATTTCTTTTTCCATTTTTTAGTAATTTTTCATCTGTAAAGTCATTCATTTATGTAATAAATGTAAATATCAATAAAAGAAACCAAATCTAACTTTATTTATTGAAAACAAAACACACAATAGTTAAACATCAAACTTTTGAAAACAACATTATTAAAACAAATGGTTGGAATACATAGTAATTATTAATGGCATATTGGAGACTATTCGTTAGTGTTATTACATGCAATTCGATTATCAGTGTGGGTAGCCCCGTCGAAATCGTTTGCAAAATAAACATCATCATTGATGTGTAATATACCCTCGAAGTGTTCTGTCAAATTCACTTCAGAAAATGATTTAGGTATAGTAGGTCGAATCGTATAATTCTTGATGAGGAGTTCATTGTTTTTCTCCGTTATTAACAACACCACAATAAAATCTTAAAAATTGGTATAAACACGCATGTTGTACTGTTGTTGCAGGGTAATGTGGCTTTTATGCAACGTTGTGTAAGCCTTTTCAAGCATTTGAGCTTCAGCTATAGTTTCTCCACAACACCTTAATTTTGCTACAACTCTCAACATTGCTAAATTGTTGTTCATGACTTTATCGAAGTCGTGGAACCTTAGATTTTTCCATTCGTACCTAGCAAGTAGAAGTTTATGATGATCGAAGCGATCTTCGAGAGACTTTCAGAGCTCTTTGGGATCTCTTATATGAGCATAGTCATATATTATGCTTTCATCTTGGTGTTTCCGAAAGAAAATTACCGATGTAGCATTATTTTTACTAGTCAAATTATTTTTCTCTTTTATGGTTTTAGATAAATCCATAGATTCCAATTTTAATTCGACATTAGTTTCCCAAGATGTGTAATTGGCTCCAGTAATATGGAGTGTCGAAAATTGAAATTTCTCAATATTAGCCATTTGTATCAAAAAGAAAATAATAAAATTTTAGTTAGATTTTAAAGTAAATAGTTTTTTTTTTCCTCAAAACGGCCATTCTATTACTCAAACTTGAGGTGGTCTGGTGAACCAGACCGGAACAGAACAACCAATGTAATATAGAGTCCTATGGAAAGAGCGAGCTAACTTAGCTAACTTATATTTTAAAGTAAATAGTTTACATTAATCATTACAACGATTATAAAAAGAAATATAGTGAACACGATTAAAATTATATTCATAATATTTTCTTGATCGGTAAATTCTTCAATAAAAAACCGTAAATAGAAAAAATAATAATGAAAATATAATGATTAACATTAAACGAAATTTTTTGTGAAAACTAAAAGTTTTGCAAAATTTCTTGAGAAGTGATTTGAAAGAAGATAAAATGAGTGAAATGAGAGTGTATTTATGGATTGACAACTTTGTTTATAACCGTTGGAAAAGTTAAAAAAATTGAATTTTTGTGATTGTTTCAGATATAAATTAGAATAAAAATTAATCTGAAAATTTAAATAAAATGTGTGACCGCGAAAATAATAAAACTAAAAAAATCAATATGATAAATTAACATAAAACAATTTAGATCAGAGATTTATGTACAGGTGGTCGGACCTCCATTTATAATAGTATAAAGCGGTGGAGCCGATCAATTTAATGATATATATGGCAGAGCCGTAATAATATAAAACGGTAAATCTGTCTGAAATATTGACAGAAAAATGATCGTAAACTGTGTATGAAACATCCGTAATATATATGAATAAAATAATTAATAGGCGACATACCATTGTATAATTGTATAATATATGTATATATATATAATTAGTCATATCATAGAGTGATTGTGCTGATAACGTATTATAATATATATTGTATTATCAAATGAATATATATTATATAGGGTTAAAGGATTATACTTGTGAAATATTGGTTTTGTTAATAGAGAGAAAGTATAAATAGTTAAAGAGTGTGTGTATTATATAAAGAGATGGTTTGATGATGTTGGGATTTTATAAATGATCGAATGAAGTGTGTTTATAAAAGAAAAAGTTTGAGTTTTTGTACTACGTAAAGTAAATAATAACGAGAGTGGACTCTACTAAAATTTTAGCACATGAATTACGTGGCCGTAATAATTGACTTCAACTATTTTATAACACTATTAATTATCTATGTTGGGAGTGATGCATGGAACGTGTATATATAACAACTAACAAAATGTTAACAAATTGTGTATGTGTATCAACAATGTCGGCACTCAGGTAAATTTAAATAATCAACTAATTATATATGCGTGTGTAAGTAATGTATTGGTTTGTATATACAAGATTGGATGGCAAAATCGTGATAATAACAGGCGGAGCAAGCGGGATTGGAGCGGAAGCCGCGAGGCTGTTCACGGACCAGGGAGCTAAGGTGGTCATCGTTGACTTGCAAGAAGAACTTGGCCAAAACGTCGCCCTTTCTATCGGAAATGACAAAGCCTCTTTTTGCCGTTGCGATGTTACAATCGAGGCTGATGTAGAGAACGCCGTTAACTTCACAGTCCAAAAACATGGAAAGCTCGACGTTCTCTTCAGTAACGCTGGCGTTATGGAACCGCCGGGAAGCATCCTCGACTTGGATCTCAAACAGTTTAATCGAACTATTGCGGTCAACGTTAGCGGCGCGGCGGCGTTTATCAAACACGCTGCACGTGTGATGGTGGAGAAGGGCACACGTGGATCCATCGTCTGTACGACGAGCGTCGCGGCGGAGATCGGTGGTCCGGGACCACACGCGTACACGGCGTCAAAGCACGCGCTTCTCGGATTGATAAGATCCGCGTGTGGCGGACTGGGAAAGTACGGGATTAGAGTCAACGGCGTTGCACCATACGCAGTGGCGACGGGGATCAATAGTCGTGACGAGGAAACGGCAAGGATGGTGGAGGAGTATGGCGTTACCACAGGGATCCTCAAAGGTATCGTGCTTAAGGCTCGCCACGTGGCAGAGGCGGCTTTGTTCCTGGCTTCGGATGATTCAGCTTACGTCAGCGGCCAGAATCTGGCCATTGACGGTGGTTATAGCGTCGTTAAGCCCATGTGAAAACGGCTCTTCAAATGAAGGAATACAAATGGGGACTTCCTAAGGAACACTTTATATCGAAATAAATATTTAGGGTTGTTGCGCTACGTTTCAAATAAAAGTTGCATGCACAATACTTATGTTTTTGGTATCTTCCAATGGATCAATTATTGTGCCGATTCTAATCGAAACACGTAATAATCTTATCTACTATATGTACGAATACGAATGCGAATGTGAAGGGTGACATCACTAAAATGGATTGGGAAGCTACAAACTCTTTATATTGTCAAGATTCAATGTGTTCATATATATATA
>OVBE01000709.1:0-45376 GCA_900406425.1 Iberis pinnata | reverse complement strand
TGAAATATATAAAGTAAGCGACTGCAATGGGGGGCCACTACAAGAAAACCATTATGGACAAGTGCTATAACACTACGCACCTCTACGAATGATGGGACGACGCCTGCCGATGTCTTCGCGGGTGATATCCTTCCACAAGGTAAACCCTAAACTCTAAATCCTCTTGATATTGTCGAAGAAACCCGGGGAATACTTCTTGATCGGCAAGGGACGATCTGTAATCAGAAAGCAGAGGAGTTAGTGCGAACAAAGGAAAATGTGAAAATAACGTTAATCTCTACCAACGCGCATATTCCATCTCATGGAATAATTGTAGACGCAGGGCGGCACAGACGCGTCGTTAACCTTCAAAAAGAACCACCGACGCTGCCAATCTCAGATCTTCCTATGCACCCCTCCGACGCACTTATATTTGTTCTTCTAAGAGACGTAAAACATGCCCGTCGGGCAGCTGACTTTGTCGACCGTCCTCATACTTGAGGCAAACTGCGTCGCGTCGGTAAAGAACGCGGTGCAAACTTCGACCCCAGCCTCGGCTGCTAGAAACAACATCCCGACTAAAGTACGAATAGATGCCACTGTATGCTGCAAAATGCTCATACGGCGCTTCGCACAGTAAGAAACAAAAACTTTCGGAATGGGGAACCACAGCCTCGCGCAGGCGAAGTAGTCTTCGAAGACAGCAAAATAGCCCTGCGGCGGGTCCCATGGCCGCTCTCTCGGACCAGGGACTCGAAAGACGAGGTTAGGGTCGGTAAAGCCGCATGTAATCGACATTTCCCTAAGCCGCGCCTTCGTTATAATCAACGGTTGGACGCCGGTGATGTTGTCTACGTCCGATGGAGGAGATGAACCTCCCCCATCTGAGCGAGGAACGAACGATTCGAATGTCGGCATCGTCGAACTAGGCGCGGTGTCGCTAGTCGGCAGAACCTTTCTTTTTCGCGCAGTTTTATTCTCAGAGACGCGTCTCTTAGCGAGGACTTTGTCCCTCGCCACCAAAAAAACCATGTCCATTGGATCGTCCTGGGCGGCGTTGCCCCGCGACTCTGCCCTCGTCAACAAGGGAATCGCATCCATAAGGTCGGTCGGAGAGCTCGTTTTGCTCATCGACGCGGCTACCCGACCAGTCGCCTCGTCTACCCGCTCCGCTGCCCCGTCGGACGAAGTACTGGAAGTTGGGTCCGTGCGACGTGGCGATTCGTTCATAGAAGCTTGCGGGGGAGGACTAGAAGGTGAACCCCCAGATGAACTAGTGCCGTCGCCGACGCTTAAGCCCATGAGATCGCAACCCATAGTGGTGGAGAAAATAATGAAAAACTAGAGAGAGAAAGTAGAGAGAAGGAAGAGCAGGAGTAATACCTTGAAATCAGAAAATGCGAAGTGGAAAAAACAAACGAAGAGAGGGGGTATATATAGAAGCGCGACCGGGAGACGAAGCATCCCGGTAAAAACTGACCGGGAGACGAAGCGTCATGAGAGAGCGTTACCGGGAGCCAAACCGGTTGGAAGACAAGCAACCGGTAAAGAGACTTCCTGGGGAAGCCAACCGATCGACCTCGTTTTCCGCGCCGACCGTTGCGGTCATCACCCATTAGAGACGCGTCTACAAAAAAAGAGACAAGAAGACGAGCAAGACAGAAGGTCTTTCGTGTTTGAGCCCGACTACTTAAGCGCGTCCGTCGAACCTATATGACGACAGTTTCGACGAACTTTGGGGGGGACTTATTGTGGGATATGGGCTCAAACTCCCAAGCCAAACTCACAAGAAAGCCCAAGGAAGAACGCAGGCGCGTCCAGACGCGCGTGAACAGTCACGTCAACAGTACACCAACGACCCCTAGACGCGACGCACAGTGCCCTACCAACTACGTCGCCGCATGAACAGGAACCCTATCACGCTACTCGCAATGATGACGGTTCGAGTATAAATAGAAGATCATTTCGAAGCGAGAGAGGGTTGGAATTTAGAGAGAGAAATTCTAGAGAGAAGTCAGAGCAATATCGACGACACCACCTTTTTCGACGAGCAAGAATCCTTTTGTAACTCACCTTATTGCTGAAGCGCGTCGGACCTGTCGACGCGCCTCTTCATCAATTGTAACACCTTTATCAAAACGAACCTAATCTTCGGATCGACGATCCAAGATCCAACATGAGTAAGCTATCATCATCATTCACCATTCATATCAGCGTACAGGACTTCCTCAGACAAAGCTTTAGAGATATCGATCTTGAATCAGAGTTGCATAAAGCCACAAATATGAAGCGTTTTATGAGAAAGTTCTAAGATGCTTCTTTGTCATAAAATGCTTCATATTTGGGATTTATGCAACACTGTTTCAAGACCGATATTCAGGGTTGTTCCTCATATTTTAAAAGCCGCAATATAAAATGAAAAATATGGATCGGTTCTTAAGCTAAAATTTTGAAAATGAACCGGTTGTATTAATTTTTTTTAAGAAAAAAGAATAGGATGCAAAGTCGTGCTTGGTATGTTTGGCCTCATGATCTCCTTCTCGATATCCCTAAAGTATCTCTAAAACCTTGTTGATATGGATGTCACCATGGTGAATGATTATCCATATATTAGCAACTTAGTGCATGGTTTTCAGGTAAAGGATCATGATGGTGTACCTATATTCCTCACTAAAATAAAAGAGTGGATGAGTAAGTTCGGTGAGAGGATAATCATATGATTACAATAAAGAACAAATGTGGTTTAGCTGAGTGAAATTGGTCGCTTTTGCTTCCATAAATTGATCATGTATGTGTAAGCTTAATAGCTTATCCTTGAAATCAGTTCTTGCAGGAGGATGATTCAACAAGCAACTTAAGACTCTGTGCATCATAGGAGACAGATATAATTCCAACAAGCGATCGGTGCTGATTGATTTGGCAAGAGAAATAGTTGAACTAATTAAGCAACCCAACATTATTGAATTTGTGTAGAAAACAATAAGTGAAAGCAAAAGAAGATAAGAATTTCAAAAAATTCCAAATGAAATCCGTAGATATTTATAAATCTTAAAAACGAGTTTTTTAGATATTTAAATTTTCAAAGATTTTAAATTTAAAGGAGTTGATTTTAAATTAGTGATTAACACTTTCAAAGTGTATTCAAAGTACATCACCTAGGAATACATTAAGCTCGAGAAGTAAATTTTTTAAATTAAAATGAAATTCAAAATGACTATCTTAATTCAAATGAAAAAGAAAAAAATTTAAGAAGATTTTGGTAAAAACTTTTAATAGATTATGTGTGTATATTTAATGTAATATTTATTTTTTGAAATAAATAAATAAAATATATTGATATTTGATAATAACATATTATATAAACTATTACAAACTAAATATATTTATTAAATTATCTTCCTTTTAATATATATATCAGATATTTTTGACGCATAACCATTAATTTCTTGATGCTTAGTTCCACTTTGGCTGAACTTTTTTGGTAAATTTTAACTATTTTGAACATTAAGTAAAAAAAAATTAATTGGTTACTGTCTCATTGTGAAAAATAATAATAATCGGAAAAATTTACATAGTTTTTAATGTTAAAATGTAATTAGAATAATTACAAAATTAGAGATTTAAAAAGAAAAAGAAAAACTTGAGTGGATTAATGAAATTACGAGAAATAAAAACTCTTATAAGCCCACTCTAAAATCAAAAGCCCAAATAATCTTTTCTTTATTGACGCGTCTTCTTTCTAAGGAAGCTCAAACATTCTTTGCCTTCTCATCGGGTTTTTCGTTTTCCTGAGATCAATGGCGACTCTCGACTCCGACGTTACTATGGTTCCTGCCGGAGAAGCTTCCAGCAGCACAGTACCTTCTTCGTCTTCTAAGAAACCTAAGCGATTTGAAATTAAGAAGTGGAGTGCCGTTGCTCTCTGGGCTTGGGGTAACCTGCGAAATCCTTATTATATCTAGAATCTTCCCTTTGTTGTTTATATTACGATTTTCTTTCGTTTACATTCGCGTTAGTTAGGGTTTTATTGATTGATTATCGGTTGATTGCAGATATTGTTGTTGACAATTGCGCGATCTGCAGGAATCACATCATGGATCTATGTAAGTCCAAGAAACACTCGATTGATTATACAGCTTACTTCGTTATTGTGTTTTGCAGATATTGTTGTTGATTTTACAGTTCTAATGAAGATATTGATAATCGGGAGATTAGCGAGTTTCCAAATCTTTACATCTTACTTCGTTATTGTGTTTTGGTTGTAATTAGGTATTGAATGCCAAGCTAATCAGGCTAGTGCTACAAGTGAGGAATGCACTGTAGCTTGGGGTAAGTGTTGTTTCTTCTACGCCTTTGATTGCTGCAACACTTACTTTTAGTTTGAATCTTGATTATGTTTATATTTGGAGTAATCGTAATTGCATTAATTTGTGATCGTAGTGTGTAGAATTCTTGGCAAAGTAGTCTTTCATGAAAACGATTCACTATCCAAGAGTGTGCTTGTTAAATCTTGATATTGAATTTGCTTATTTGTTGACATCAATTAAGTTGTCTTTGCTCTATTTGAAATGAGACCTTACTCGTGCTTTGCAGCATCTAAATTGGTGGATGTAATGCTGTTGATTCGATTTATAGAACTTATATATATTCATGGAGAGACAAAATTCTACTTAATGTGTTTGCATACTTTCAAAATCTTACAATTGGTTATAGACTAGAGAGATGACCTTTGGTTTTCGCTGAAGTTAAAATACATAAAACTGTTATTGCCTTTCCTAGCTAAAGACATCTGATTCGTGTGATTGCAGGGGTTTGCAATCATGCCTTTCACTTTCACTGCATCAGCAGATGGCTAAAGACTCGTCAAGTTTGTCCATTGGGTATGTGTAGCTCTTTGACTTGTTTGCAGTTTTTGTATGTTTGTTAATATTGCTGAGTTTTATAACAGATAACAGTGAGTGGGAGTTTCAGAAATATGGTCACTAAAACAACAAATCGTACCAGCAAAGATGCGTCTAATCGAAGATACCAGGTTCATTTAGTTACCTCGAATCATACAAACATTGCTAAACTTTCTTTTTTTTCGGAATACATATCACAAGTTGTGAAAACAGAGACTTGATGTTCAATGAAAATGTTATTATTGTGATTGGTTTTCAAAAATTTTGCAAGAAAATATATATATTATATATTATTATTTTATAGAGATATTAATGAATGAGTATTAATTAGAAGCTATTATGTATATAAGATAGATAGCTAGGCTTTTGTTCCACTATGTAGAGCAATATAACTAGTTATATTCTAAAAATCAAAAGAATCTAAAACATCAGAACAACTTGTAGACAGGAGTCATATTAGGATAATACAATCCAAAGTTCTGTTCGGTTCCAGCTGGTTTCTGATTCTCGTTAAAAGTTGCAAACAGAAACCCTTCAATACTAATGTTTGGCCTCTTTGGTGTCCCTTTATTACTTTCCAAATGTTTGACAAAGTTTCCATTGTAAGTCGCTGCGATCTTCGGCGTTGTTAACTCCCCATTACCCGCAGAAGGCCATCCAGTCTCCGTCACCACGATGGACAAATCTTTAACTCCTTCCTTCTCCATTGCCCACACGAATGCGTCGAAAATCGCATCAAACATGTTTGAATATTCCATTTTCCCATCCATTATGACATCTTTGGTGTTGAAGATGGCATAATCAAGACTGATATTAACAGGATCAGCTGCGTATGCAAAGTAAGGATAGATATTGACGAGGATAGGTGCACTCGTTTGTGTCAAAAAATTCAGCACCGGGGTCAGCTGCTCACGGGCTCGGGGTGTGAACGACCCTGCAGAAGGTGGGTACGACTGCTCCAAGCCTGAGGTTGATACCACGGTACTGATCAAGATAGGAAGACTCCTAGACTTTACGAGGATGGTGAGGGACTGCATGACGGGAAGCACTTGAGGACCGATCGGTCCAGGGATGAGTTTGTTTCCTACGGTAATGAACGTGATGTTAACATCAACTAAGTAAGGTTCAATATTGGTCTCAAACCAAACCATAAGTGCTTCTTCACTAGCTGCAAGAACAGCCAAATCTTGGTTCTTAATGCCTACAGTGACTCCAATATTGCGGTGGCCACGTAAGGCATTAAGAACGTCTGTGTTAGGGTCGAAGATTCGGATTTTAGTAATGCCTATGGACTCGTAAAGGCTGATTACATCGGATGGAGGTGGAAGGTTGTCTCCGAGGAGACCGTAGTTTAAGCCGATGTTTGTTGCTGTCACGTTTAAGGAACCGTCGACGTTGTTATAATTAAGCAGAAATGCCATCCACGAAAGGAGAAACATGAAGATTTGTTTTGGACAATCCATTGTTAAACTTTTGTCTGCATAGTCAATAAAGATATAGTTGATATAATATTATTTTCTTTATAACTGTATACAATATTGATCTTACTTGTGTGAAGAATCAGAGACAAAAGAACCGAGCTTGTTTAGTTTATGTTTCGTAGCTAAACAATGTCGTAGAGGTATGTGTATATATATTTAAGAGAATCATTCATTTAATTGATAACACTAAATAGGAAAATTGCATTATTATTATTATTATTTTTTGTTTCTTTACATGGCGTAATGTATTAGTTAGTACAATTTTGGTGTTTTTCCTTTTAACCAGTTATAATTTCCAATTTTGCATTTATATAGATGCAAATACACTTCCATTTATAGAATTTTGGTGCTTTCTCTAAGAATCTAACCAATGACAGGGCGATTCTAGACCATATTTTTAGTGGATGCACATCTATAAAATTAATAAAAATATGGGAACATATACTTAATTTTGATAAATATATAACAAATCATAGCTAAAATTATAGTAATATTTAATGTATCACGTGTCCAATTGCACCCTTTTGTTAAAACGTCGCTTCGCCCCTGATTCCAACATAATAATGACCAAGATCAATGAGATATAGGTCCCAGATCCCTAAATTATTCATGTCCCAAACGTAAAATCATATATGTATATATAATTTGGAGAAAGAAACGAGTATAAACAATTTGAAGAATATAGAAAAGTATTTGGGTTTCTGTTTGATCTGAAGAAACTGAGATCGGCAACAAATGATTATTTAAAGGCAGCATGTATCAACCTTGAAACTTTTCTTAAATATGGAGAGACTTCAATATTGATGAAAATCATTTATTGTTAGAGATGAGAGTTTTAAGAGAAGTTTTGTCAAAGTGGGGTTAAGAAAGTCATTGAAGTGAGACTTTTTGAAAATGTAGGAAAGTCTTTTTTTTCAAAATACATGGCTTGCATATAGAGTGATGCTAACGGTTCCAGTTTCAGTTGTTTCGGTCGAAAGAAGTTTTTCCAAGTTAAAGTTAATCAAATCTTATTTGCGATCGAGTATGTCAGAAAAGCGATTGAATGATTTGGTGATGTTGTCAATTGAGAGAGATATTGTTGAAAAACTTGACTATCATAGTTTGATGAATGACTTTGCCGGAAGAAATGCAAGGAGAAGTATTTTTCAAACTTCATAGATTATCATCAGTTGTTTTGTTTTTCTGGATAAAACTTATTTTTCATTAGTTGTTAGCATATTCTGCTTAAAATTAGATAAACAGATTTCTATGATATGAAATACTGGGCTCCATTTTTTATTTTAAGTCTCCGTAATTTCAAAACCGCTTCTGATAATAATCATAAAAATTTTGGGGAGCAAAAAGAAAGGAAAAGGGAAGAAGGGTGTATATATTGAACAAAGTATGTTGATAAAGAAAAAAGAACAAAGTAGACAACATTATATATTTTTCCTATCTATGGCAGATTTTTTTTTCTTTCTAAAGAAGAAATAAGAATTCATCTTAAACATATACTAGAGTCAGTACTTGCTGCTATTCATCTTGATTTCGGCCACCACAAAATGTGAGAAATCAAATATTCACTTGAAGTTTTTCTTCCTTAACCAAAAGAAAAAAATTTAAAGTGCTAGGTAAGTGATACGTACAACGAAAGGCCTTAATGGGCTTACGAGTTTGAAAAACGAATCCAAGCCCAAGTTGTTCAATCTTGCGCGTTTAAGTCTTTTCGTTTGTAAACCTTACGCATCGAATGATCAATCAACTACGAATATTTTTTGCTTTACTTCCTAATTTTCTCTTCTGATCTACACTCTTCCTTCCTTTTCTCTTTGTTTAAGATTTGATCTACTTGCGGTTGTCAAACCGTTGTCTCCGCCGCCGATCACCGCATCGTCAATTGATATCAGAGGTCATAAGCTCCGGCGCCACATTCTACTCTTCACTTAACTTTGTCACTCATCTCTCTCTGTGTTTCATTTTTGACCCCAATAGTTTCGGTAATCTATAATTATTCCCCTTATATTTGTACAACTTTACAAATAGCTCAACAGAATTAGGAATTCACAAAATAGGCACCTGATGTTCTTATGTCTTTGCAAATGATGAGTGTTTTTAAAACCGGACCGGACTGGGGTCGAACCGGGTTGAACCGCGAACTGAAGATTTACCCAAGTTGGTTCAACCCCGGTTCAACAAATTTTTTTTTTAATAAAAATGTTTTTCTGTGTATAATAAATAAAAGTACAATTTAACATTTTATGCTTTTTGTGACATATATTAGATAAGTGCATAAATTTATAATATGTTAAATATTTAGAAATATATGACGTATAAAACCACAATTTAACATTTCATGGATTTTTTGTTACATATATAGTGTATGTCTTTTACTAATTTTAATTTATGATTTTGATTATTTTATTATTTGTATTTGTTAAATTATGAAAATTTTATTTTATTGCTAATTATATATATATATATATATATATATTTATATATAAATCTAATTATAAATAAAATAATCAAATTCGGTCGGACCATTTCGACTCACAACTCAAAAAAAAATTTCGGTTCGGTTACCAGTCCATTTTGAAAACATTGCAAATGATTCACGTGACATCTTGTTATAAGATAATCCAGGCTGTAAAAGATTTCAAAATTCATAATTAGTAATATATCTTCCAATCCACATTTCCAACCACCACTTTGGATAAACCTGGTAACAAAAATACACCATTCTATTTTTATAACAATCTTTACTTGATAGTTGATATCACCGGATCTTTATCCATAACAAACGGGTCTAATTTGTAAAATCAATAAATTATTGATAAAAAATCAACAATGGAATGAAATTAAACATTGAGGCATATTTTATTTGTATTTGTATTTTTACTAATCGTAAGTTTTTCTTTCTTCACTCTTCTGCTTTAGAGTTCAACATGATGCAGAGAGGATTCAAGGTTTGTCTCTTATGCTCTTCGTATAGTTTCATTGATTGATTCTCGGATATTGAAAATTGCTTATGAGTTCTGAATGTGAAGCTAATTCTGGGCTCTCAATCTATGGCGAGGAAGAGGATTTTGACTGAAATGGGATATGAATTCACTGTTGTGGTATACTTATTTTACTCTCTTTTTTTGTTGTTAATTAGTCTCAAAAGTAATGGAATCAAACTGAATTAGATTATTGTTGTTCAAGACTGCAGACATTGATGAGCAAGCTATTAGAAAAGAAAAGCCTGAAGATTTGGTTATGGCTCTTGCTGAAGCTAAGGTTCATCATCTAATTCTTTAAAATGTTTGCTTACTTTTGGATTTATAGCTCTATTTTACTGTAATTACAATGTTTATTTTCTAGGCAGATGAGATAATATCAAAACTGGGAGGTCAAAGCAAGTTTGCTCAAGATCCTCAGCCAACTTTATTGATTACTGCAGACACTGTATTATTCTTAATGTTTCTCAATTACTTCAATGGTTTTGGATAAGGACTTGTTCTGTAGCTGATTGAGTTTTCTTAGGTTGTTGTGTATAAAGGCGTCATTAGAGAAAAACCAATCAACAAAGAAGAAGCTCGCCAATTTATCAAAGGTTGCATTACTTTTAAGATGTTCTAGCCATCAATGAAAGACTGTGATTTAATAAGTATTGTGTTTCAAAATCAACACAGGCTATTCTGGATCACATGGTGGTGTTGTTGGATCTGTTGTTGTAAGCAACTTGAAAACTGGAGTTAGAAAAGGAGGATGGGATAAAGCAGAGGTGCACATAAAGATACTATCTAGCCTTCTCTTCTCTTTCAATAAGAATAATTTGTGTGATGGGATTATGGTTTTGATGCAGGTTTATTTCCATGAGATACCAGAAAAAGTCATCGACGACCTTGTAAACACTCTTATTCTACATACTATCAGTCTTCATGAACTTAGTTTGTTTGACACTTAACATATGAGTGTGTGTTTTGTTTCATTCTTTAGATTGATGATGCAGTAACTTTCAAAGTTGCTGGAGGTTTAACGTTGGAGCATCCCCTTATTTCACCCTTTATCGATACCGTGGTTAGTGCCATGATTCTCAATCTATTTTTCAAAGACATTAGTATGAAAACACCATTGAAAGAGTTTTATTCTGGTAGGTGGGAGGAGCTGATACAATTATGGGTCTTCCTAAAGAATTCACAGAAAAATTCATCAGTGAGGTGTTGTAGCTCCTTGAGGAAAGCTTATTATATTGACTACTCTTGAGATTTTAAGTTGAATTTGTATGGATGAAACGTAGGTTCATTCACCTTACTGAATGCATTCTTGCAACTGATTCCTATTTACACAGTCTTGAGTCATTTCTTAAGGTACCAACTTGTTCTGTCTCACTCTTGGTTATACTCCATAACCCGTTCATCTCAAAGAACAACATTCTGTCAATTCACCTAATTAAGATCTAACTGGATCTTCTCCTGGACACAACACAGAACTTTACCAATGCTGTCTCTGTAGCACTGTTTGTTTCTGTCTCTATAATAACAACATAAACCAGAATCGTCAACAGAAAGAAAAATCTGCAACTATTCTTAGTTCTTCGACTTGCTTTGAGTGAGACGCTTCCAGATTCACCAGAATGAGTCTTACAACTCCTTCACTGATTTGTACTATCCACCAAGTGAGGTAGCTTGAATTTCTACAGACGAGTGCAGCTTCCATGACTATCAAACTCTTCCATTCTTGAATATGACATGATTATTGGCTTAAGAGGCTCAAAGTCTTGACTTTATGAGCCTTGAATCACAGCCAAACCAATTAACTAAAGATACTGATGTCAAAACTGAAAAAAACTGAAAGTGAGAAACAGAACATAGAGTACTAGGAGATAGAGATGTCTTATTTTTTCTTTCACAAGATTATATTAAAAAGGAGTGATTACAAATCATGTGAAATCGATCTAAGCCCGAATGAGATATGGAAAACTACAGCCCAAAAAAGCAATTTACAGCCCAAGCAAGAGAGTCTAAAACTCAAATAAGAGAAACATCTTACGCGAGAACTACAAACTAAAAATAATTTGAAAGATAAGACCTGAACTATGCTCAGGTAAACGAAAAAACCCAGGCAAACGGCAACTACAACTCGATAAAAAGAAAAACTACTAGGCCAGGAAGTGGAGCACCCACAACAATCTGATACGCCTTCCTATAATGATTCAAGAAGCTACCTCACAAAAAAAGACCACCGGCAATAGAGAAGTCTTATTATATTACATTTTTGAGATGATTTTGTTTATTATTCTTATTTTATATATCGACTATATTAGGTCCCGCAAAATATTTAAATTTAAAAATGATAACCCAATTGATTATATATTCTAATCGACGTTAAAGTCAAAGTTTAGTTATTATTAGATTTTTTATAAATCATAATTATAAATATCCATAATTTTCGATTATCAAAATTATAAGAAATAATTATCGATTATCAAAATTATGAGAAATAATCATCGATATATTTTTTATACATTGTATATTTTGTTATTTTAATCTTATAATATTAATATTTTTTCTGTAGTTCCCATTTAAACTAATAATACTCATTTCCTTTTTGTTATTATAGTATTTCAGAAAAATAAAAACTAACAATGACAAAGTTTCCATTAGTTTAAATACTACGTTGACACATGTCATGATCTTAATTAACAATGACACGTGTCACGATCTTATTAATTATAATTTTGCTTATGTGTCGCACTCACGTTAAACGCATTCTGGTTTATATAAATAGATATGAATTTAATTACATTTGATTTCCTCCTTAGTTTTTCACCTACTTGTACCATTACCAATTATAATTTCCATTTTTGCATATATAGATGCAAATACACTTCCATGTATAGAATTTTGCTGCTTTCTCTAAGACTCTAACTAATTGCAGATTCCAACATAATAACCATAAAAAAATTTGAGAACAAAAAAAGAGGAAGAAGGATGTACATATTGAACAAAGTAGATAAAATTATATATTTTTCCAATCTATGGCATATATATAACTTTTTTTTCTAAAGAAGAAAATAAGAATCCACCTTAAACATATACCACAATTCAAATTTGAGATTTCTCGTATGCACAAGGATTACATTTGAAAAGATTCTCTTTGAACTGAAAAGCCTTTTTTGCTGCATCAACACAAGATTCTTAAAACAATGAATTACAAGTATTGTTCATGAATCCTTGCTCTGTTCTCTTCCCACCATAGTCTAGCATGCATCTCCCCAAATATTTCTCGGCTACATTGCAAAATAAGAAAAAGAAAAATAAATGTTGTTTTTTATTCAGAAACTATAAAGCAAAGCATTTGAAGGGCATAGCTTGGTTTTTGGTTCGGTTCGGCGATAACAAACCGAAGAATTTATTTACATTACAGCAATCGAATTAAATTTGCAAAAATTAACCGAATAAACCAAAAGAACCGAAAGGTAACCAAAAATTAACCAAAACCAAAATATAGATAAGATTTTGGTTTAGTTCGGGAAAAATACTAACAACTAGAACCGAACTGAAATTATATTTGGTTTAATTCAACAGAAAAAATTTACAAAACCATTAAACCAAACTGAAAAAAAACCGAACCGAATAAACCGAATGTCGACTTCTACCTATGAAACAAAATGTAAAGTAAGTTCCTTTTGTTACCTGAATCTGACTCTTCTTAGCTCTCTTTTGCCATTTGGTAAAACTTTAATAGTTATATAAACTCCAGGCTCATCTTGCTCTACCCATTCATTCTCAAAATCACTTGCATTACTTAACGACATTTCCTCTGATCGTTCTGCATCTCTTGATGAGCTGCTTCTTATTGATGCATCTACTGAAGAAGTTTCTGTTTTAGCTCCACCTCCACTAATGCTTGAAAGTTTAGGAGTTGAGTTGAGTAGACCAGAGTCATAAAACTGTTGGCTTTGTGTCGAATTCTTGTCTAGTGAATCAGAGGATGAGTAAGCTGTGAATCCAGTAGGACGATGGATGTTTCGAGGCAACCTTTCTTTGTTTAAAGGTGGTGTTGCAGGAGTGTCTTCTTGATGATACTCTACTTTTGTATTCTAACAAAGATTTTTTAGATGATTTAGTTAGTTACATATGTCTTTGTTTAAGGACTTGATTTAGTAGAAAAGCTAACCTTGTCCTCGGATTTAGGTGTTGTGGGTAGAGGAAAAGCTTGACGGCTTAGCTTTTGAACATTGTAAAGTTCTTTTACTTTGTCATAGTTATCTGCCCACCATCGTTGAGCTTGTAACTTGTTGAACATGTCCAAGCTGAAAAAAACATTAGAATACATATTGTTATATACATTATGCTAGATATGAATTCATTTGCTAATACATACATGTCCGGTCCAAAGGTTTAAGATGCCCTAATCTATAAAAAAATATTTGTGTCCTTTGTAGTATAAAATTTTTTATTTTAGAAAAAAAAAACTGGGCCTTTTAAAAAAAAATTTGTCTAAAAGTTTTTCATTTAACCTTGGGCCCTAAACCTAGGCTTATGCCCCGAAACATAAGCCACATAATTTAAGTTTTGGTTCATTGGAATAAACTAAAGTAAAGCCTAAGTTGAGAGGTCATGAGGATGTTGAATTGCTTGAGCTAATGTCTCATTTTTGTCATAATTAGATTGGCAATTGATCCATAATTAATTCTATAATTCAGAATTTCACAATTATTGATATTTAATTTTAAAAGATAAAAAATGGAGAAAAAAAAATTACCAAAGTTACGGTTATTTGGCAAAACTAATATTTTCAAGTGTAAATCAAATCCAATTTATCGACTATTTGGTTCACATAGGAGACATGAAATTTTAATTATTTTTGTGCAAAGAAGACATGAGATTATAAGTTAATTATTATGGTTAAATTAAGTTAGTAAAAGAAGTAACTTTAACTAGAACAAAGAAGGCGGATTAAGTGGAGATTTAACAATAACAATAGCTGTCTAATTCAATAAACCTTTTGACAAAACACATAAGCTAGGGCTAGAAAAGAGAGTTGAAAACAAGAGACAAAGATGCAACCTTTTGAATATTTGTAATAAACCACAAAATCAATCAAAATTTCGTAGAAAAAAAAGGACATGGACTATAATAAAACAGAGACAACAATGGTCAAAGCTAATAATTAAGAAAAATGATTGTCACCACAGTGAAATTAAATAATGAGGAGGTGGGTAGGAGAGAATTTCTCAAAGCAAACTCATCAATTTGTTGTGTACGAAAATCAAAGTTAAACAGTAAAACAAAACAATATTAATTCTAAGTTAAACAACATTATTAACATAGTAAGTGATAGATATGGGATTGTGATTTATATGGAAGAAGACAAGGAAAAAAAAGAGACAAAGTACGTTGAGATTGTCACTATCAATATGCGACATAGAAGTGAATTATGCAGTGCTAAAGTTATCTGTTTTATTTTGTTATTAAAATATATATCTTCTATTTTGTCTTTTGGGATAACAAAAATAACCATTTTTTCATATAGTAAACAAACAATAACAAAAAAATGTGAGTATAGGACATAGACCCGGAGAATAAGGCATTTTGGTGACAAACTATATAAGATATATGAACCTACCAACCAATGATTTTGAATTCTTGATTGAACTAAACAAATAAAAGAAACCAGAAATTTTGGTTTTAGAAAACTTTTATAGCATATTATAGTGATTTTCTATATGATTGACAAAACAAACTTATGCAAATAAGTCCAATCAAATTTGAAGTTCTTTTTTGTGAAATTTCATGTGGACTGAAAACTTAATATTTTAGCATTTTAGAGGAAACAAAAAAAGAGAAAATAATATGAGATATACTCTTTCATTGTTCCAATTAGGAGTGAGACGGTCTGGATATGTGAAAAAGATATTCGGATCTTGATCCGAGATATTCGCGGATATTTGGATATGAGTCCCAAGATAACTTAAAAAATACTGAAATTTTTTTAAAAAAATTTGAAATTTACATTTAAAAAACTAAAATTTATCAAAAATAATTAATAAAAAAATATGAAAACTAATTATAAAATTATATTTAAACTTATTTTAAAGGAAATAACATTATATATTTTTAAAAATAATACAAATTAAAATATTTAAGTGTTTTTATCATAATAATATAATATATAAAAATGTATAAAGGTATTATAATATAAATATTTTAAATATATTTAATATAGATAAGTTTGGATCTAGATTTGGGTTTGGATATCCGGACTTAAAAATTTTAATATAATTTTTAGAATGGATCTAGATGGATCCCAAATCGAATTTCAGATTCCAAATATTAATTTCGAATGAACCATCCGAAGTTATTAAAAAAATTGAGAAGAAATGACCCCAAAAAAAAGCAATTTTAGAAAGGGAACACCAATTTTGCTTTTTTGGAACTTTTACGGCCTTTTGTTTCTCATCAAGCGTGAAGCGTTACTGTGGGTCCCCGTTTTCTGTTTTGTTCACTAAACTTACTTTTCCCCTTACTATTTTCACACCCACAAATTACCCCCTTACTTTTTATTTGTCACAATTACCCCTTTAGTTAACTATTTTTTAAAACACAAACATGTGATCCAAAATGAATAAAATATAATCAACTTTTATTTAGAAAAGCTTCTATAGCAATGAATCAGATAAAATTAAAAAAGTATAAGTTATAGATATCTATAAAAAAGACATGGAATAATTGTTAGATTCGTATGTTGCACCTTGTAGTATTTTAGTTTATTATCAACATATATATTCCCTAGACATGGAAATCCACAATTTCATGTTCGTATATATATAATTTTCGACCCAGATTCTCAACTATCTATATTGTTTTTAAATTTTTAGATTAAATTTTTTAAAAATATTGAGCTATGTGTTTCAAAGAATCAAGCATCTTCAGAACATTCTCACGAATCACGTCCAAACAAACGTGCGAAAACTATAAATGACGACCAAGCCAAACAAAAGAAAATCAACCATACGATGAGAATAATAAAGTCAACGAAAAATCACGACCGTTAGATTAAAGTGGGTGTAGCGTAGCGTACCTGAAACGTATCCGCTTCAGATCATTTCCACCGCCGGGAAGAGATACGAAAGTGATTAAAACACCTGGCTCGACTTGAGCGACCCATTCCTTTGGCTCTTTCTCCTCCACGAATATAATCGGGTCAACCCGGTTCCTCCCACTTACCGATTTTGGAGTCGCCTCGCCGCTTGATATTCCTTTAAGCCTCGCCTCCATCTCTTTTCCCCATACCTTAGGCTGTTGCTTCCCCGTAGCCGTCGATGTCGAAGTAATCGAGCTGTTTGATCTTCCGTGCAACATTTTAAAGCGTTGATCCGATTCGGGATCCGACTTCGGCGGCGCAATTTTGTTCCCGATTGACATCTGTTCTTGACCTTGGCCTTGCGCCGCCGTAGACGGCGTACAATGCCGGTAAGCTCCTGAAGCTTTCAAAGCCATATCTCTGAACTGCGATTTGAAATTGACGAAAATACTCAGAGATTAGAAGAGAGATTTACAGAAAAGGAAGAAGAGAAAGAGAGTAAATTACCTGAGTTGTTAAAGATTTGGAAAGCTTGGAATCGGGATCATCGGGTTGACTAGGAGATTCATCGCTGGCTCGCTTGGAGCGAGTAATACACGTCAGCATTTTCCGGCGAGTGAGATCTTATATTTGTTTTTGGATATGGAGAGATGTTGTCAGTTTCTACTATGCTGCTGTTTTTAAGTTTGGATTTCTCTCTCTTTATAAACACTTTGAACCGGGATTACCGGTTTATTTTAAAATAATGGTCCCGCGTCTTTCTACGGTAAATCACCAATTCTTATAAAGTTGGTGGTAAAAGTTTTAAAGTAAATTATAAACAAATTTCCGATTGTGGGAACCCTTTTGTTTTTTATAAAGATTATATTTTATTAGTGTCAGATATCACTCATTATTACAATTTGGGAGAATAGTTTATTGGTAGCCACGCATATAGTTAGTTAGGTAATTCGTACTCATACATATAGATCATGCTGTTAACAATATACATTCGTTAAGTTTTGAACTTTCATACCGCACTACAAACTCTTCTCTTATAAATACATTGACTATTACGGCGTAAACTCATTTATTTACGGGATGACTTAAATGATGATATGAACAATATACAGGTATCTGAAAGAAACGTTGTTGTCTAACAAAAAATATAATGATAATTACTTTTTCAAAACAATATTGTTATACTCAATAAACTGGACTAAGCTCTATATGCACGTTGTTGTTTTAATGAGTAGAATAATGTATTTTTGACATAAAAAATTTTTGTTTTAAGTTTTTTAACGATAAAGTTTTCTCATACACTAGTATATTGTCTCTGTCATCGTATAAGTCATCCCCGTTAACAAAATAGTTTATGTCGTAATGGTCAACGCATTTATAAGAGAAGACTTTATAATGTGGGTATGAAAATTTAAAAATTAAAGAATGCAGATAGTTAATAGCACAGTCCATATGTGCATAAACGGATTTCCCAACTAGCTACATGTGTGGATATGGATAAACCGTTCCCCCATTACAATTTCAGCCCATGCATTAATACAAGCTCCCATTTTACAAAAACCTACAAACCCATAAAATTGGGCTTTTAAGGTCTAGACCTTTAACCAAAAGCCCAAACCCTAAGAAACCCTAATGTTGAAAAAAAATCTTCCAACATGCGCCGCCGAACAAAGGCTGCGGATCCACCGTTCAAGTGAACGGTGTTCCGGGGAAGACAAATTGAAGCGAGCCACCACCGCCGCTCATGTTGACTTCCGCTGAAAGAGAGGAGAAGGAAATTAGAATATTCTCACCACGACCGGAGTGAAAAACATGAGTAGATTTATGGTGCTTAAGGAACAGATCGTCTCACCGCCGGGAAAGGAGGAGTCGCACTACACTGCAGCCTTGGTTCCCGCAGGATCGCCGGAAGAGCATATGCACCCTAGCATTTCGTTGAGATAACCCTAAACACCTCGAGATCCATGCATCCAACTCTATCTGACCTTCATGCGTCCTCGCCGCGACCTAACTAGCCAGTTAGCGCCGCCGAGGAGCGACTTCTAGCCATCAGTAGAGACCTCTGTGAGTTTATATGAAAAAGAACATGAGAGGTTGTATCAGCGACCAGAGAAGTTGCTTCATAGGCGAGCTCGCCCGCGCCTGTTCTCACCGGTGAACCTAGGGACAGCGGTGCAAGCATATGTGTCTCTAACGGCCGAAAAAGACTCGCCTCCTCCTTAACTCACCACAAGTCTCCAAAGCTAAAAGGGTCTAGAATCGAGAGAAAGAGAAAGAGAGAGAGAGAAATTTTTATTTCCAAAACCCATTTTACATTAACCTAATCCTACTTTTAAAAACTCTAACAACACTTAAGATAACCTAGGTCAAGTTTAAAAAATAGATCTAGAAAAATTCTATATCCACAACTATAGATACCAATTATTCGGACACCATCGACCGACCAACTCCGGCTATTGGCACGGGGCCCAACTCGCAAGAAGAGTCAGACGAAGAGGAAGATATGAGTTGTTGTCGTTCCTGACATGAATGTCTTAGGTGAGCATTATAGGAGATAGAAAAATCACAGCAAGAGAGGACAACTCAAGAATCACCATCGGTTTGGTAAGACATCGCCGCCGTTCTTTTAGCTGCAAAAGAACATCTCGCTGAAGCCATCTCTTCCATATGGTAAACACACCGTCTTCCACGCAGTAAGCCTCGACACCATATCAGCTCAAGGAGGTGGCGATTTTGCAACTCATGGGTTGGTGACTCTGTGGAAGTTCTTTTCAAGAAAATTATTATTTTTAAATTAACCAAATTGAAGTTTAGTTTACATTGATTATAACTTTGTATGAAAAACAAGATCGGTTTAGGTTAGGTTGACGGATTGTTTAGGTTGTATCTCGATCAGGTCCAATGAAATTTTTAATTATCTTATATAGGGGTGAGCAAAACAACTGATATCTAAAGAACTGAATCGAAATAATTGATTCCGTATCTAAACTGAATTTTATCCGAATGGATATCAAAATCTATTATCTAAATAATCGTAATGAATCTGAAGCGAATCAAAAAATTTAGAAATGAAACTGAACTACCAAAATTAGTTGGACTTCAGCAAAAATAAACAATATTTTATTAAATATAACATAATAAATTTACGAATATTTAAATTACACAATATTAATTAAAAATAATTTTTACTTTTACTTTTATCACATATTTTTTGTGAAAAATAAAGAGGAACCGAAATATTCTAATATATACCATAAAAATGAAATAATTATTTGAATAGATATCAAAATCTACTAGCTGGATAACAGAAACCAACCAAAACTGAACAAATTTTTTTGGAACCAATTCAAACCAAACTTCAAAAATATATGAATGAATCCTAAATTATTATTTCCGAACTACCCAAAATCCATAAGAACTGAACCGAACATTCATATCTAGTCTTATATATATATATATATAAATGAAAAAATGCTTATATTTCTATACAAAAATCTTTACAAATAGTAAATTTTGTGTAAGTCATGATTAATTAGGAGTTAGTTCAACCCCTTTTTTTCGTCAGAGCTCTTTTAACTCTAATTCTTTGTATTTCGTTTTTGGACTATCATTTATTCTTTACATCTGTTAGGACCGTTACGGTTAAGATTAGTTTGTACGTATTTTATAGGGTTTTTGGTTTCAGAAAATATGGTTTTTCCGGTTTTGGACTCTGAGTATGTATGTAAACTTTGACTTTATATTTCATTAGAATTTTACCCGCTTTACGAGCGGCTAAATGAAAATGATTGGACTAAAATATATTAAAAAGTAAAAATTAAACATAATGTTATAAATTTAACATATATTTAGATTTTTTAGTTACAAAATAATTTAGCTTAATATAATTACAAAAATCTATTGGAAATTGCAAATAATTTTCTAAGAAACTAATAATCATTAACAACAACTATATTGATATATCTTCTATATTTTTTCTTGTTTTTTTATGAAAATCATTTCTTCTTATGTATTTTTTAGATTTTATGAAAAAACCGTGAAACTATTCTTAAACAAACTGTTTAGTATACTATTGTTAAATAGTTAGTTGATATTTTCTTGAAATTTCTATTTTAGATACACTCATGATATAATGTTCATAAAAAATTACTATAACATGATCTATTGATAAATTCAATACAACCAATCTTTTAAACTACAATAAAAACATATTTATTCATGCATTTTGAACGTCGAATAGAAGTGAGTGCTTTAATTTTTCCATATTTACACCATTCAAAAACATTTGACGTGATTTTATAGCACATTAAGATATTTTATTCAACAAAATAGGTTACTGAAAATCGTATTTGGCTAACCTCCAATAAATTTTTGATTAGTTCAAATATCTTTTCAAATAATAAGAAAATTACGAAAACAAAATAATTGATCTAAATTAATAAATGAGTATACAAAGTGTAATATAAGACGTACAAAGTTTTGGAGTTTATATACTTTATTTTGTGATTGTTGAAAATTGGATATGTTAGTTAGGTTGAATTTAAGTTTATATTTTTTTAGTTACATTTTAGTACTCAATTTACTAGTAAATTTTTTTTTATATAATTTATAGTTATTGATTTACTAAAACCTCAAATACTTTAAGAAAAAAATAATGCTCATAAAATTAATATGACTATTTTTATTTGGTGAGTGTACTTTATTTTTTTGTTTATTTTAGATTTTTTCTAGTGATAATTTAATACATAGTTTGTTGGTAATTTTGGTTCATAATTGTAGTTATTGTTTTAGTAAAACCTTGAATATATTAACAAACACTATTCCTGAAATTGTTATAGATGTTTTTATTTTAGTGAGTATAGTTTATTTTTTTGTTTAGTTTTGTAATATAGTAAAAGAGATGGCATGACTCTTCATAATTCTTTCATAACTAATTAAATGTGTAATGTGTAGTGAATAAGTTAATTTAAAAATAATTCAATAAATTATATAGATTAAAATTGAAATACAAGTAGATGATGAGGTGAGACAATGAGAAGTGAGTAAAACCTATATTTATATATATAGAATCCTGGGTTTTTTTTTCAAAATATTTCATCCTGGTTTTGATGAAAATTTTCAAATGAAAAAGTAAAATGTTTTGATTTTAGCAAAAAATAAATTATTTTTAAGATTTTTTTATAGATAGTTTTGATCATTTAATTGTGAGATAGAACAAATCGTTATTCACCAAAATTTAGTAAAAAGTTAAAGTATTTTTTGTTCGAAGAATAATCTTAGACCATCTTCAGTAGAGGTGTTTAGTGGTTGCTTAGGAAGTTGCTTAGTGTATTTATGATTAAAAAATAAATTAGAAAAGGTTAATTACCTTAAGTTCGATTCTTCTGCAAGCTTTTTAAGCAATTGGTGCTTTTGCCACGTTTTAGTTGCAGGTTGTTACTTTTCTTTTTTTTTGTAAATCGATTGTTTTCTTTTAGATTCATGATGTTTTTGTAGGGTTATGAAAGAAAACCGATCCGGGTTTTCCGAAATGAACCGAAGAATTCACAAACCGAACCGATCTATGTAGACGACACAAAAAGAATTTTCAATTTTAGTTCTTGGTTCGGTTCGATAATCGATCGATTTATTTTTTTTAATTTAAAAAAAAAAAATCCAAAAACCGATAATAACCAAAAAATCGAAAATAACCGAAAAAATAATTGAAAAATTAACCAAATAAACCGAATTTTAATAATAAAAACAGATAATCGATCTTTCGGGTATTCGATTTGGTTCCAGTTCTTCGGATCCTAAATTCTAATACACAATTGATACTTTTCTAATATTCGGTTCGATTTCATGTTAAAGGAACCGGAAAATGCCCGAAATTTTTGGTTCTAAGTTTTGGATATTTCAGACCCGAGATACCAAAAAATATCTGAAATTTTTGGTTCTTTGTCGGTTCTTTTTCTTACTTATATGCATTTCATGTTTGTTTCAACTTTAATTATTTGTGATATGTAAAATATAATGTTTTTAAAAATTAAATGTGCATAAATTGAAATGTAAAAAAAAAAAAAAAATTAAGCATCACAAATTCACAAGTATCTTAACAATTGGAAGCAACAAAAATAACAATCTTACCCAAAATTTCTTATCCGTTAAATTTAATAAAAAAATTGCTTAAACACTCTTCAAATGTGGTTAACCATTAGAAATGCTCTTAGATCCGTCTCGTTTGCATTAGATCTCTCAATAAGTTTCAGAGTTTTGTAGTTAAGTGATGATTAACTAGGAATTATTTTGGTTCAGAATTTTTATATTTTGTTTTTGAGTTACTTTTATTATTTCTCGTGTTATGGTTCATACTAAACTTCTTTTGTATAGATATTTTGGTTTCGGAAAAGTATATTTTTTTGTCGCTTAGCAAAAAGTAAACTATTTTAGTGAACCCAAAAAAAAGAAGAGGTCAAACATGTTTTGGGTCTACTGATTAGTTATAACTAAGACAACTTGTTTCCCATAGCTTAAATCGAGAGAAGATAAGTTATTGTTAGTCTTGTGGATTAAACATTTAAACTTTGGGTAGTATCAAAGGTTGTTCGTCATAGTCTAGTGACAAGTGTGCTCACAGGATTGAAATTATCGATGCATGCAATATACTCTTGACTTTTTGACTTTTGAGATACTTAAACGACCGTAGTATATATTTTTAACTCTAAGTAATAGTATAATAGTAGTAAAAATGTTTTTTAGCATGTATCATCAAATCAAATGTGTTCAGAATGCTGCTTGTCTTTACAGTATAACCGATGAGACAAAACTAAATAAAGATGCAATGCAAGAAAAGAATACTTATATCTACGTGGTTCATCAATGAAGCATTAGGTATTTCTACGAGCAAACAAATTGGTCCAAATAAAATATCGAAGCCCAAACTAATGATCCAATATATGAAGATCCATACCTTTGAACTAGCACAAGCAAGATTGAAAGGAATTGATTCAAGAGTATCAATGGCAAATGGTAGACATCTAATCTAAAACTAGCAATATGTAGAGTCGATATTGAGATTTCAAAGGTCGCAAGATAAAATGAAAAACATGAACCGGTTTTTAAAATAAAATTTTGAAAATTGGCCGGTTCTAAAATAAAATTTTGAAAATATAAAATAGACTGCAAACTCGTGTTTGCTTTGCTTGGCTTCAAAACCGATACAATATGTTTATGTATATGATATGATCCAACTATTTAGAGGTAAAAGTTTGCAATTTACTTTAACCAAGAAAACATAATACTAATACTATGATACTATCCACATTCATCATGTAAAATCTCATTTTACACATTTTCTCCATTAGATGAACCAGCTACTTTTGGATACAACTTAAAAGTTGAAATCATTCACAAATACTACAAAAGTATAAGTTAGTTATGACCATTAAAGCTTCCTTCGATTTAAGATAAGCTTTAGTACAATTTAGCACAGTGTTTTCTTTTGTTGCAATAAACTTNTTTCAAATTACAGAAAAAGAAAGAAAAATTACAATTTCGTCCCGAAAAAAAGAAAAGCGAAAAGTATTAAGGAAACAATAGATATGGAAATGGCTATTGTGTAAATATTCATAACCTAGGATCATTGTTACAATGTATATATATTGTGTAAAGCTACTGCTGTTAATATTATTCAATAACATAATATCATTCTCTATATGGTATCATCCTTTCTACGATAATCAAACCTAATTTTCTCTTCTTTTTCATCACAGCCGCCATGTCTTCTTCTCCATCAATGGTGTCTGATACAATTTCTGTTAACTCTCAAGTCTTGCTTAACGTTAACATGACCAATGTGTCTAAGCTAAATTCCACAAACTATCTCATGTGGAGTCTTCAAGTCCATGCTTTGCTTGATGGCTATGGTCTTATTTCGCATCTTGATGAATCTTCCACTCTTCCTCCTCTCACCATCACAACAAACAATATTCAAACAGAAAATCCAGATTATACCTTCTGGAAAAGGCAAGACAAACTCATCTATAGTGCCTTGTTAGGTGCTATATCCACCACCATCCAGCCCCTAGTATCACGTGCAACATCATCTGCACAGATCTGGGAAATTTTAGCCTCTACCTATGCTAAGCCAAGTAGAGGACATGTCAAACAATTGAAGTCGCAAATCAAAAACTGGAAGAAGGAGAATAAAACTATAGATGTTTATTTTCAAGGACATCTTACCAAGATGGATCAATTGGCTATCCTTGGAAAGCCTATTGATCATGAAGACCAGATTGAATTCATTCTAGGTGGTCTTCCAGACAGTTACAAATCTGTTGTTGAACAGATTGAAGGGCGAGAGGTGCCTCCTACCCTTACTGAACTCCATGAGAAGTTGCTTAACTATGAGTCTAAGTTACAGACCATGGATGTATCTCTGTCTCCTTTTCCTGTTACTGCTAATCTTGCTCAACAGCAAAGATCACAGTCTAATCGCCAAAAACACGCCTACAACAACAACAACTATGTGTCACGCTCACCAAGTCATACTCACAACAACAACTGGCAGCCACAATTTGCTCCACAAAACAGGTTTGAATCTCGTACCCCTAAACCTTACCTGGGAAAGTGTCAAATCTGTGGGATTCAAGGACATGGTGCTAAAAGATGTCCTCAACTACATCAGTATCAAGCTATGACTTCTCAGTCCTCTGCATCTCCTTTCACCTCTCCTCGACCTCGTGCGAATATGGCTGCTGTATCTGATTATCAACCCAACAACTGGCTGCTGGATAGTGGTGCAACACACCATATCACCTCCGATCTTGAAAATCTATCTCTTCATCAGACATATGCTGGAAATGATGATCTGATGATTGCTGATGGTTCAAGCCTGCAAATTCAACAAACGGGTTCATTATTTATCCCTTCAAACAAACAGTCACTTGAACTTAATAAAGTTCTTTATGTTCCACAAATACATAAAAATCTTATCTCAGTATATCGACTGTGCAACACTAATAACGTGTCTGTTGAATTTTTCCCGGCTTCCTTTCAGGTGAAGGATCTACGCACGGGGGACAAGTTGCTCCAAGGTCAAACTAAACATGGACTCTATCAATGGCCGGTCACTCTACCTAAACCAGCAGTATTTTATGCATCACCCACATCTAAAGCCACAATATCTTCTTGGCATTTTCGTTTAGGCCACCCTTCTTTTTCTATTCTAAAAACAGTTGTTCGTGATTTCAAACTTCCTATTTCTAATTCTGTTAAACAGTTTACCTCTTGCTCAGAATGTTTACTTAATAAGTCTCATAAACTCCCTTTTTCTCAATCAAGTATTACAACCTCAAGACCTTTGGAAGTTATTTATAGTGATGTTTGGACTTCACCCATTCTTTCTACTGATCATTATAAATATTATCTGATTTTTGTTGATCATTTCTCAAGATACACATGGCTATATCCTATCAAACAAAAATCTCAAGTCAAGGAGATATTTGTGGCTTTCAAGGGTTTGGCAGAAAATAAGTTTCAGTTTAAAATTGGAACATTATTTACTGACAATGGTGGTGAATTTATGGCGTTAAAGACTTACCTCTTAGCTGCTGGTATCTCTCATCTGACATCTCCTCCGCATACGCCTGAACACAACGGGATTGCTGAACGGAAACATCGACATGTTGTTGAGACAGGCTTGGCATTGATGTCTACAGCGAGTGTTCCGAAGGCCTATTGGCCTTATGCCTTTCATGCTGCTGTATATCTTATTAATCGGCAACCATCACCGGTTCTACACTTACAGTCGCCGTTTCAGAAGTTGTTTAAAACCGCACCGAACTATGAACGTCTTAAGATTTTTGGATGTCTCTGTTTTCCCTGGTTAAGACCGTACACACAACACAAGTTACAAGATCGGTCATTACGGTGTGTTTTCCTCGGATATTCTTCTACTCAAAGTGCGTATCAATGTTTGCATATTCCTACTGGGAGATTATACATCTCAAGACATGTACAATTTGAGGAATCGATTTTTCCTTTTGCTCAAGAATTGGCTGTTACCTCGGATTTGGAAGGGACAGAATCAATTCACTCTTTTTCTCCTTTGGTCACCACGGTTCCGGTGACTTCCTCGCCGCCGGCGGTCAGCACTTCGGTCCCCCCGTGCATCGTCCTTCACCAACCTCGTGCTCCTCCACCTCTGCTTCAGTCATCTTCTCGACAACAAAATCAGGTAAGTGTCTCTAACCCTAACGCTAATTCTTCTCTTCCCCTACATTCTGAGCCCACTGCTCAAAATCAAAATGGGCTTCTACCCCAGGCCCAGTCTAACCCAAATAATAATCCTATTTCCTCACTACCTATTTTGGCCCACCCTAGCCCAACACCAACCTCACTACCTACTTTAGCCCAACCTAGCCCACTACCAACCTCTCCTCACCACTCGTCTGTACCATCCACCACCGACATATCTCATCTCCCTTCCACCACCACAATCATTGATCCTCTCCTCACCACAAATTCACAATCTGCTTTGCTTAATACCCATCCGATGCAAACGAGAGCTAAAAATAAAATTACCAAACCAAAAACAAAATATAGTCTTGTTTCTATCCTCACCCAAAATCACTAAACCGAACCAAAAACAATTAATCAAGCCTTGAAGGATGATTGTTGGCGACAAGCTCTTTGTGCAGAATTCAATGCTATCACTGGAAATCATACTTGGGATCTTGTTCCTCCACCGATTAATCAGAATCTTGTTACTTGCCGATGGATTTTCACTGTAAAGTACAAGCCTAATGGCGACGTTGAACGCCACAAAGCTCGTTTAGTGGCACGCGGTTTTAATCAGCAGTACGGTGTTGACTATGGTGAGACTTTTAGTCCTGTGATCAAGACAACCACCCTGCGCCTTGTTCTCAATCTTGCAGTTCAACATTCTTGGCTTATTAAACAATTAGATGTTAATAACGCTTTCCTGCAAGGTGATTTAACAGAGGAAGTCTTCATGTCTCAACCCCCAGGCTTCATCAACAAAGACTATCCTCATTACGTGTGTCGTCTCAACAAACCAATTTATGGACTCAAACAGGCTCCACGATCATGGTACTTGTCGCTCAAAAATTTTCTTCTCTGCTCTGGATTTATTAATTCTCTCGCGGATACTTCGTTATTCATACACAGACATGAGAAGGATTATACTTATCTTCTAGTCTATGTAGATGACATTATTGTCACAGGAACCAACAGTCATCTAATATCTAAGATCCTACGAGCTATGGCAGACAGATTTTCGATAAAGGACCCTACAGACTTGCATTTTTTTCTTGGTGTTGAAGCTATTCGGACTACACATGGTCTGTATCTTAATCAACGGCGCTATATACTTGATCTCTTGGCAAAATTCAACATGACCGATGCTAAGGATGTATCTACTCCAATGCAATCAAGTCCAAAGCTCTCTCTGTATTCTGGTAACAGTCTTCCTGATGCTACAATATACAGGTCTATGGTTGGCAGTTTACAATATCTATCGTTTACACGACCAGATATTATGTATGCTGTTAATCGATTGTCACAGTTTATGCATTCTCCAAGGACGGATCATCTCCAAGCAGCCAAAAGAGTTCTCAGATACTTGGCAGGTACAGCTACTCATGGGATTTTTATGCGCAAAGGTACTTCTTTACTGCTTCATGGATTTACAGATGCTGACTGGGCTGGGGATACTGATGACTATATTTCCACAAATGGCTATATTATCTATCATGGTGGAACACCAATATCATGGGCAGCCCGTAAACAGAAGGGAGTTGCACGGTCTTCTACTGAGGCCGAGTATCGTGCCGTTGCACTAGCCGCTTCAGAAATACAGTGGATCAACTCTTTACTTCGAGAATTGGGTTTGTCTTCTACCACTCCACCAGCCTTGTATTGTGATAACATTGGTGCAACTTATTTGTGTGCAAATCCAATATTTCACTCTCGAATGAAGCATATTGCGATTGATTACCACTTCATTCGTAATCAAGTTGCCTCCGGTACATTACGAGTGTCACATGTCTCTACGGCGGATCAACTAGCAGATGTTTTAACCAAACCACTACCACGACAACAGTTTCAACGGGCACGAGACAAGATTGGCGTGGCGAAAGCCCCTTCATCTTGTGGGGGCGTATTAAGGAAACAATAGATATGGAAATGGCTATTGTGTAAATATTCATAACCTAGGATCATTGTTACAATGTATATATATTGTGTAAAGCTACTGCTGTTAATATTATTCAATAACATAATATCATTCTCTATAAAAAGCACGAGAGAAACAGATAGAAAGTGCAAAGTGGCAATTGCTTTCGATCTCTGCTTCTGCTTAGGTTTCAGATTCGGATTTGGATTTGGATTTGGCTTATGCACGCTCTGGAATGGTAGCGTACGTGAGCGCGTTGTTCTACGGTGTAGGAGGGATTGTCGTAGCGGGAGTGGCATTGCTCGTGGTGTTTCAGGAGAAGCTTGTCTACGTGCCGGTGCTTCCTGGGTTAAGCAAGTCCTATCCGATCACTCCCACAAGGCTTAATCTCATTTACGAAGACGTATGGCTTCGATCCTCCGATGGCGTACGCCTCCATTCTTGGTTCATCAAGATGTCCCCTGAATGTCGAGGTTTCTCCCTTTGTTCATTCAGCTTCTTGAATTGAATTTTCGCCTTGGTATCGTCATAGTCATCGATTCAGTATCTCTTTTTTTTTTTTTATTATTATATATATTTGATTTGAGTACTTCATGGAAGTTTATGAATCTACTGAAATTGGGGATTTTAGGTCTCTTTCTTTAGATCGGTTTTGGTCTCCTTTTGTGTGATCTGTAACTTGGAACTCATCAACCGCATAGAATTCAGATGAAAGCTATGTTTTAAACTTGGTGAATTTGCTTGATTCACTTCTCTTTGTTGGTAGCTTGGAGCTCTGATAGTTGATGTTTGGCGTGCAGGACCAACCATTCTATTTTTCCAGGAGAATGCTGGAAGTATCCTTTCAAGAGCCATGTGTTTGGTAGATATAAGAGTTTTGTGTCTTGTCTACCTATTTTAAGGTTCCATGTCTGTTTGGCTGAGTTTCTTTGCAGTTGCAACGACCTTGACCTTAGAATCCCAGATATTGCTCATCGTTTGGAGATGGTTCGTGTCATGATACAGCGTTTGAAGTGCAATGTATTCATGCTTTCATATCGCGGGTCAGTTACAGTGAGCTGGTTACTCGTCTATCGCTTATCTTAGTTGTTTCTTAGTTAAATCATCTGTTCTTTTTATACAATACTGCTTGTTTTGTAACTGATTCCCTTGCAACCAGCTATGGGGAAAGTGATGGTTATCCGTCACAGCATGGAATCACTAAAGATGCTCAGGTTGGCTTCTCTCGTTAAATCTGTACACATATCCCCAAACTATTCTGTTGATTCTCTATGTACTGTTACACCATTTTCTTGCTTTTTAAACTTTTGTTAGGCTGCATTGGATCACCTTTCTCAAAGGACTGACATTGATACATCTAGAATAGTTGTATTTGGGAGGTCCCTTGGGGGTGCTGTTGGATCTGTGCTAACCAAAAACAATCCTGACAAGGTAATATTACTAATTTTTCCTGTCAGAAGCTTGTCATTAGTAGAGAGAATAATGTGCTTAAAAGAGAGGAAAGAAGGCAACGGTCTAAGTACTAGCCTCCAGCACTGTAGACATTGTATAAAGGGAGAAGTCCTACATGGTTATTAACCAGTGCCTTATATATTATAGGCCTTAAGCGCGCCCACTAGGCCACTACTCTCATTGGAGATATTGGTTTGGATCTAGTATGAGTTAGCTTCTTATCAGTACTTAATAAAATTCTCATGGTCTTTGGCAAATAACCCAGAGTCTGATCATTCAAAACTTTCTATTCTAGTTTCTTATGGATACTAGTCCCTCCTCTATCAGTAATGTATTTACTGGGACAGTTCAGTCTTAAACTTGAACTTGATTATTGTTTTAAATTTTTAGTCACATGGCAATAAAAACAACTTACTTATATGGAGATTATTTCCAGTTTTTTCCCTTTATATATCTCACTGACATTTACTGTTATATCCACAAAAACCTTCAAAGTTTTATATGAATTCCTTGGTTAATGAAATTTGTAGATACTTTGAATAAGTTACATATTAACATTTTTTCTTCTTCTTGTTGTTTCTGCTTTCAATAGTATACGTCAGTTGGTTGTATGCTTACCATCTCTACACTGTCGTTTTATAGGTATCTGGATTGATTCTGGAAAATACTTTCACTTCCATTCTTGATATGGCTGGTGTATTGCTGCCTTTCTTGAAGTGGTTTATTGGAGGAAGCGGTACAAAAAGCCTGAAACTTCTTAATTTTGTTGTACGCTCCCCTTGGAATACAATTGAGACTATTGGTGAGGTAAGAAACAATGCAGTTCCTTTTATTTTAGATGGATTCTTTTGGTTTGTAATCTGCATATGGCATAGAAATGACTCAAACAAGCAGATAAACTGAAATTTAAACAATTAAACAGGTGAAATCACCAGTGCTTTTCCTTTCTGGACTTCAAGATGAGATGGTACCTCCATTTCACATGAAAATGCTGTATGCGAAAGCGGCTGCTCGTAACCCTCAGTGCACCTTTGCGGAGTTTCCAAGTGGGATGCATATGGATACATGGCTCTCTGGTGGTGACGTTTATTGGAAAACAGTCACGAAATTCCTTGTAAAGCATGCGCCTAAAGGAAAAGAAACACAATCTAATATATAAAGAAAGGGTTGGGCTTGCCAGAGTTTGACATATCAGCTCCCTCTCACATCAGCATCTTTCCATGACAAATAAGCATTGTTAGTCATGTAACAAACTTATTTTGTTCTTCTTTCTTTGTATATGAATCTGCCATTTATAATTGAGCATTACCTAAATTTCGAGGCTCAACGGATGTTCTCTTTGTCCTATATTCAGAATTTTACTTAGCTCAACTTTGACTTCACACTTGTCAATGACAAGATCTTCCAATGTTCCAATTATTGTATGATCAATATACCTTCAAATCTTCTTGATTCCTACCTTCCAAGGTGGGCTTAAAAAATCTATGTTTGTTTCATGCTTTATCTCTACTAGTTCTTAAATCCAGTTGGTATAGCGTCTTTTCTTTGTTAAAAATGACAATTTTAATGATGAGAGAGGAAGACAAAAGAACAACTTAATTCAAGTTTGACTTTTGATTGAATTCTATACATGTATTTATGCAAGTTACAAAGTCGAAGATCTTAATCTTTCAATGAAACCGTCGAATAACCTATTAAACAAATTTTTAAAGGATCTAAAATATAATACCATATTCAACTAACCAAAAGAAATAATTTAGTAATTACGCATTCAGTGAGAATCGATCTCTAATCTAAATCAACACAAAAATTTCTCAACAAAATGGATACATTAAACCAAGAGACCACAATCTCTTGATTGATACAAACTGTTTTTGTAAACACGTGTAATGGTCACGCTTAAAAGATCAGTGTAAAACAAAGGTAAGACTCAACAACATTTGATGTCACTTATCAATGAATATATATGTGTTTAAACTTTGTTGAAGATTTTCTTGAACATAATTACATTTGGTGTTCAATTTACACTCAACTCATTCTCAGAGTTTGTACGATATTTAAACTCGTTTGCCTCTATTCTAAATAATTTACCTTAAAATATGCATTCATCTTCAATACTACTCTTACACATTCTGTTGTTTACTCTTTTATTGTGATGTAAAATTGATTATATACGTTTATATAGATGGATTTTTATCTTGAAACTAAATGATGATATAAAGCTTGTAACTATCAAATTTGAACATATCTCCTTTTGTAATAACAATCTAGTATTAAAAAGATGTTACAAAAGAATTCGAGTTTATAATTTAAAAAGTCTTAAACATCAACATCTAATGGGTTCAATTTTTGATTTCCCGTAAAACACGTTTCTATGATAATTAATATTTCTGAGACAACCGTTTGAGTATACGAGTCAAAATCATTTTAAACCTTATACGTTAGTTCTATCCTATATTTTATAGAGGAATTATTTTTTAAAGAGTAATTTCTTGAAATACATCGAAAAGAGTTAAAATTTCAAAAATACCACACACTTTTAAAATTTCCATAAATACACACTTTTAAATATTCTAAAAATACCACAAACATAAAATAGAATTTTAAGGATTTAAAATTTAAAATTTTAGGTTTGGGTTCACTAAATAGAGTTTAAGATTTAGTTTTGAAGGAGGGTTTGGTTTTTTGGTTTTAGGATTCAAATTATAATTTTTAAAGATATTTCAAATTTGTGGTATTTTTGGAACAAAAACATTTGTATGGTATTTTTAAAAAAATTTGTGGTATTTTTGAAACTTTTGGGAGTGTATGTTATTTTTGAAATAATCATAATTTTTTGAGCTATTTTTGAGAATTTTTCTTTTTTAAATGTTAAATATTTTTTATTAAATATATTTCCAAATATAAACCTTTATGTTAAATAGAATAATTAATTACTGAAAAATTAGGCATAATTTACTCACACAAAATTAGTACTCTGTGTGGGTGGCTGACCACGAATTTCCAACTCGATCCACCTCTCTTACACCGTTCTCGACTGGACCCCACTTGACCAATCTCATTTTTAAGAAGAAAAAAAAACACTTTTGAGAAAAACATTTTATATTTTTTTTGAGAAAAACAATAATTTATTTTTAAAAAATGTTAGAGAGAGAATGACACAGCTCAAAAGAATACGGGTATTACTCGAAGAGAGAGAAAAAAGCCATTAGACGTCTGAAAGAAAACCAAGTCCAGCTTCTTCTTCTTCAACATTGAGATTTCTAGATAGAGAACATTCTTATTCAGCTTTATTCAGATTTATCCGAAAATCTTTGTATCTGTTTTTTGTTTGATTGTTTTTCCCGATTCTTCGTTTATGCTGTGCTGACTTCGAGAAGAATTTTTAGTGAACCAATCGAGAATCGGCCCGATCTGATTCGTCGAGTTGCCTGACTCGCTGAACTCGGTCTCTCTTGGATGAACTAGTGCGAAATACAGGATTTATAGCAGGAAGAAGTTGCCATGGTAATCATGATATCCTCTTCGTCCTCGATTGCTTATTGCTTTTTCTTTTGTTTAATCATTTTATTGGATTTTGATCACTTTAAATGTTTCATCTGATTCTGATTTGGTTATGAGATTTTGATTTGGTTGTCGATCTGTAGATTCTCTCTTTCTTGTTGAACTTCTAATAGAAAATCAGTAAACGAGAGATGCTAAGTCTCTCTTTAGATTTGGCTGTATCGAAAATTTCGGAAAAGTTTAAGGGTTATGCAGAACTTTGATTCATATTAGAAAGTATCCGGATACTATTTCAATTGTGCATAATAGAGAAGTCAAGTTTCTCGGACTATCATTTCTTATAACATTTACTTAGTTAGTGGCTCCTATAATTTTGGACATATTTTGAACTTCTATTATTAGTTGCTCTGAATCTTCCCAAGATAGCATATGTTGTAGTGAGTTCCTGGAAGCTTTTTTTGTTAGATTCTGTTTTATGTATTAGATCAAGGCGGAAGATTTAGTTAATTGCTTGATGTGTTGGATTCACTAGGAGGAAACTTTGGAAATAGGCACTGTCATGAAGTTTTAGTTGTTTTTGGTCGGGAGTGTTAGCTCTTAAGATCAATGAATTCGAGTGAGAATCCCTTGACGACTGTATTTATGTTCCCTACTAGCATAAGAGAATCTTTTGCATTCTTGATGATAAGTAAAAAAATTATGTTGTTGTTATTTGAAATTCTTTCGTTAACATTATTTGCTGTGGGTTTGGGTAGCTGCCATATATTTAAGCTGGTTGAGCTGGTGATATCATGGATTTCTCTGTACCTCACAAATTCAATCTTTATATCCTGTAGGTTGGCCCAGCCAATATAATAGTTGGTTCTCATGTTTGGATTGAAGATCCAGGAGAGGCATGGATTGATGGAGAAGTTGTCAAAATCAATGGCGAAGAAGTTCATGTACAGACCACAGCCGGGAAGACTGTAAGTTGTCTATCCTCCTGTGATGTTTCTTTGCTTCTAACGTTCCTTTTAAGAAAGAATGCCACTGGATAAGGTGCTTATGCTTTGGGTGTCTGTTTACCCTTGAGAGCAAAATCTCACCAGTCTTCTATCCTTTTTTGCTCTCTTACATGAAACATCTGATTTTTGCATTGTTTTGCCTGAGATTGACATCCCTATTTCATTTTTCAATTGCGATCATTGAAACCATATATTGTATCAATCAATCAATAAAATTACTTTCAGGCTGTGGCCAATATCGCAAACGTATTTCCAAAGGATACAGAAGCACCCCCTGGGGGTGTTGATGACATGACAAAGCTCTCATATTTACACGAACCAGGTGTTTTGAGTAATCTGGGCATGAGATATGAGCTGAATGAAATTTATGTAAGTTGTTATACACTTTTTGTGCGGCGTACTCATATAATAACATTCTTGAGCTCCTACGCAGTATAGAGCACTCCTAAATATGTCCATGAACATGTTTTTGCAGACATATACGGGAAACATCTTGATTGCGGTAAATCCGTTTCAAAGGTTACCACATCTCTATGATACTCATATGATGGAGCAGTATAAAGGAGCAGGTTTTGGGGAATTGAGCCCCCACGTGTTTGCAATTGCAGAAGTTGCTTACAGGTAACTAAGACCAATCAATAATTCTCTTAATCACTCTTTATCTTGGACATATTTTTCACTGTAGTGTATTACTTCTCTGGGTAGGGCAATGATCAATGAGGGAAAAAGCAACTCAATTCTGGTTAGTGGGGAAAGTGGTGCTGGTAAAACTGAGACCACGAAGATGCTTATGCGTTACCTTGCTTTCCTTGGTGGTCGATCTGGCGTTGAAGGAAGAACAGTGGAACAGCAAGTTCTGGAGGTGAGGCCTCACAAATCTATTAGTTTTTTTATTTTATTTTGAAGCTTTTGTAGAGAAGAGCATACACCTCTACACATAATTTAGCTACTGTATTGTATATTTGCACAGAGGCTTGTAATGCTAGCCTGATTAACTATTTTCGTTTTGTTGGTGATGTACAGTCAAACCCTGTTCTTGAAGCTTTTGGCAACGCCAAAACTCTCAGGAATAATAACTCCAGGTACGCATATATTCACTAAGTGTTTGTTTCCAACAAATCTTCCCTTTTAAACGCTTTTTTGAGATACACAGTCACACTTGTTCTTGGCTCAAATCTTCTTTAGTCACTACTTGTCAGAAAGTTAATTTGTAACTGCCTTAATAGTAATTGTTTCATCTGTCAAGTGAAATGTTAATACTTTTTAATGTAATTGGTTGTTGTTTTATAGAGTTATTTTTGTGACGTCTTCGTAGAGAATCTTCAAACCACATATCTTCATTGTAACTTTGATTTTCTTTTAAACATAATGCAGTCGATTTGGGAAGTTTGTCGAGCTTCAGTTTGACAAAAGTGGGAGGATATCTGGAGCAGCTGTCCGGACATATTTGTTGGAAAGGTCTCGTGTGTGTCAAATATCAGATCCAGAAAGAAATTACCATTGCTTTTATCTTCTATGTGCTGCCCCACCTGAGGTATTGGTGCAGCTGTAATACCGATATATCTTTTTCTGAGGCGTTCTGCCTTACATCATATGAGCAAGTACTTAGGGATTGCATTTCATTTCCCAAACTGTAGGAAAAGGAAAAGTTCAAGTTGGGAGATCCTAAGTCATTCCACTACCTAAACCAATCGAAGTGTTATAAACTGGATGGAGTGGATGACACTGAGGAATATCTTGCTACCCGAAGAGCTATGGATATTGTTGGCATCAGTTCAGAGGAACAGGTTAGTCTTCCATTTACTCCTTTTCCAACAAAATATGATTTTCTGGTTGAGCATTTTATTAATTATTCTGATATTGGCTATCAGGATGCAATTTTTAGAGTTGTCGCTGCCATCCTGCATCTAGGTAATGTTGAATTTGCAAAAGGAAAAGAAATTGACTCCTCAGTTTTGAAGGATGACAAATCAAGATTTCATTTGGATGCGACTGCTGAACTTCTTAGGTATGTGCTGCTTACTTGTTTAATGATTTCTGGTTTGTTTCTCTTTTTCATCTTTGATCCTATACCTACTTACTTCAAAAGGTGTGATGCAAAGAGTTTGGAGGATGCATTAATAAAACGTGTAATGGTGACACCAGAAGAGGTTATTACGAGAACACTCGATCCTGATTCAGCCACGGGTAGCAGGGATGCATTAGCAAAAACAATCTATTCAAAGTTGTTTGATTGGTATACAAAGAACCTTCCTCTCTTTTTATAAGCATTTGTAGGTTCTTATGTACTTATTTTTTTGTACTCCCTAGGTTCAGTCTTTTATAGAGGTCATGTTTTACTTATTGTGTCACATATCAGTATATATAATAATATAATTATTGCATTATAATTATGTCCAGAAATGTCGATGACTTGTCCTTTATGTATATTTCAATACGGCTGATATTTCCAACTTCTTATAACCCGTAACCTGTTTTATCAGGCTTGTTGATAAAATTAACAATTCTATCGGGCAAGATCCGAACTCTAAGACAATAATTGGTGTTCTTGATATCTATGGGTTTGAAAGCTTTAAGATCAACAGGTAAAGTTTGTAACTTGCAGAATGATTTTCTCTTCTGCAATAGTGTTGAAAGCTCTATTGACTTCTATATAAATTTTCAGCTTTGAGCAGTTTTGCATCAATTTTACTAATGAAAAGCTGCAACAACATTTCAACCAGGTTCGTTGTGTTCTGGCCCACTTGCTTCCGCATATCTTTTTGTTTCTCTACTTATCTTTGACTTGCAATAATTATTTTTTCACAGCACGTCTTCAAAATGGAACAAGAAGATTATACCAAAGAAGAGATTAATTGGAGTTACATAGAATTTGTTGATAACAAGGATGTCTTGGAACTCATTGAGAAGGTGTCCTAATTTTGAATTCATCTAATTTAATTCTTACTGTATTTTAGTGATAGTTAACAAGAAAATTGTTCTTCTGACACTTATATGTGCATATGACTTGCTCTTACAGAAACCTGGAGGAGTCATTGCACTTCTAGATGAAGCCTGGTAGCCTACTAGACTCTTTACACGATGTTGTTACAATTTGTGCTTATGGACTAATAAATTTTCTACGATTCTGATGTAAATGCTGTTCTGTTTAATTTGACTGAGATTATGTGTATCTTTGATTCTTTTGCAGTATGTTCCCAAAGTCGACTCATGAAACATTTGCTCAGAAGCTGTATCAAACGTTCAAAAATAGTAAGCGGTTTACCAAACCAAAGCTATCTCGGACTAGTTTTGCAATATCACATTATGCTGGAGAGGTAAAACATCTTTCACATACTTACTATAAGTTTAGATATTTTTTCTGTTAACATCCTCTCTTTCCTACTGAAACAGGTAACTTATCAGGCTGACTTGTTCCTTGACAAGAACAAAGATTACGTGGTGGCTGAACATCAAGATCTTTTGATCGCTTCCAGTTGTTCTTTCGTAGCTAGTCTGTTTCCTCGTCTAGCAGAAGAAGCGTCTAGTAAAACTAAATTTTCTTCCATTGGGTCACGCTTTAAGGTATGGTGATTAGTAATTGACCTCTTCCTTTTTGGAATATGTTTCCTGTCTGCTCTTTGTAAAGCTTTGTTTTCCAAAACTGCTATGCTGTATTCTGCTTTACAGTAGATAGTTTAGGAACTAGGATTTTCCTATTACACAGATAATCATGAATAGCCCGTATATAGAGCAGCCATATTACTGATCCAGACGGCATTAACTTTTTCTTTCGTTCACTTTGATTCTGTAATTATCAGTTTTATTTTATTGCTTTCAAGTTTTCACCCATGTTGGAGGTTAGTCAGAATTTCAGACATTATGTAGCGGGACTCTAGCTCAAAAAATCTGTTTCTATCTCATTTCCAGCTTCAACTTCAATCTTTGATGGAGACACTGAATTCTACTGAACCTCACTACATCAGATGTGTGAAGCCAAATAATGTACTCAAGCCTGCTATCTTCGAGAATGTGAATGTAATTCAACAATTAAGATGTGGTGTAAGTACAGTAACCTTCCATATTATTTATTTCTGTTCAGTGGCATATATAACTGATGTGATTCAATTTAAATATTCAGTTATGAAACTCACGATTGTAATATTTTTATTACTCTTTTTCAGGGTGTTCTGGAAGCTATTAGGATCAGCTGTGCAGGTTATCCTACAAAACGGACGTTTTATGAGTTTCTCAACCGTTTTGGTGTTCTTGCTCCGGAAGTTTTGGAGGGAAAGTAAGTTGCTAATGATAAAGTTTGTTTTTCCTCACAATTTTGTATAATCCTAATCATGGCCTTGGCTTTATACATAAAACTTGATGTATTTTGCATTTTTTTCTTTGAAACATGTCTTTACATTTCCGCTGTGTGTAATGGTTCATATTATGTGCAGTTATGATGACAAAGTTGCATGCAGAATGCTTCTGGACAAGATAGGCTTAAAAGGTTATGAAGTGAGTCATTTGTAACCTTATGTAATAGGTTCCTTTGATGTTATAGTAATTATGTCTAATTTGATAAACATGCTGTCACTTGCAGTTAGGGAAAACAAAAGTCTTCCTTAGAGCTGGACAGATGGCTGAGTTGGATGCAAGAAGAGCTGAGGTTCTTGGAAATGCGGCTAGGAGAATCCAAAGGCAGATCCGTACTTATATTGCTCGTAAAGAGTTCCGTGCTCTACGTGGAGCTGCTATCGTATTACAGTCCAACTGCCGAGGTATTTTCTTCTGTATTTTGTTCAAAAATTTGTGTTTCTCTTTTGTTGCCATTGTTGTAGTTCTCCAGCTAATTCAATTCCAAAGTTTTTTTTCCCCTTTTTTCTTTCTGCGGATTGTATTACTTTTGGAGTAGTGAGTTTCTCAAACCCTTTTTATGAATGCAAGGCAAATTGGCTTGCAACCTTTATGAGGAAATGCGACGCCAGGCAGCAGCGGTGAAGATTCAGAAGAGTTGCCGAAGACATACTGCCAGAGAATCTTACTTAAGATTTAGACATTCAGCAATAGTAGTTCAAACAGTACTAAGGGGAATGGTTGCTCGCAATGAGTTCAGATTCAGAAAGCAAATGAAGGCTGCTACTATTATTCAGGTCATTACTAAAGAACTCTATTTGGGTCATTCTTGTTCACCTTACTGATAATATTAGAGCATGGATCGTCAATATGTAAAATTGTCCCGTTTAATTCAAATTTACATCAGGCATCTGATGTTTCTTCTTCTCTTTTTTTTTTTTATATATTTGAATTTAGGCTCGTCTTCGAGGTCACCTCGCACATTCTTACTACAAGAAACTCCAGAAAGCTGCCCTTTCTTCGCAATGTGGCTGGAGGAGCAGGGTTGCACGAAAAGAATTGAGGACACTTAAGATGGTTGATATTTTTCTTAGTTTTGGTTTAATAAAATCATTCTGCTAAATTTTCACATAACTTTATGAAACGAATTAGGTTCTTACCATTAAAATTATTTGAATCAGGCCGCACGAGACACAGGAGCACTTAGAGAGGCGAAAGACAAACTTGAAAAGCGTGTTGAAGAACTGACCTGGCGTTTACAACTAGAGAAACGACAAAGAGTAAGCTCATTTCCATACGATGGCGTGATATCAAGCTTTGTTTACACAGTTATTGATTACCCTGGTACTATAGACCGAGCTGGAAGATGCAAAAGCCCAAGAATATGCAAAACACCAGGAGGCTTTGCAAGCAATGCGGTTACAAGTTGAGGAAGCAAACGCTGCTGTGATTAGAGAACGTGAAGCGGCGAGGAAAGCTATCGAAGAAGCACCTCCAGTCATTAAGGAGACTCCCGTATTGGTTGAGGATACTGAAAAAATCAATTCATTGACCTCAGAGGTCGATGCTCTAAAGGTATCTGTTTCTATTTATCAGATCATCCTTTATATGGTCACTATCAAAATTAGTATATATTAATATATATGCTGAATTAGCACTCAATCTCGTAAATTGGATGTGTTAGTTTAAATAATTTCTTGTTACAGGCTTCGCTTCAGTCTGAACGACAAGCTGTAGAAAACTTGAAAAAGGCCTTCTCAGAGGCAGAAGCTAGAAATTCAGAGCTGGCCACAGAACTTGAAAATGCTACAAGAAAAGCAGATCAGCTTCATGAATCGGTACAAAGGTTCGTAATATATAGCAATTAAGGCTCAGCAAAACAGTACATATTCTAATTGCTCATGCTTGTTGAACTTTGCCAATATGCATTTGACTGAAGTTTTACATGTTGGATTTGCTTCTGATTTCAGACTAGAAGAAAAACTTTCAAATTCAGAGTCAGAGATTCAAGTACTCCGTCAACAGGCACTTGCTATATCTCCAACCAGCAGAAATATGCCCATGCGATCGAGAACAATGACTTTGCCGGTACCAGCAACATATGAATTATTTTTTTCTTCTGTACATATTAATGTAAGAAGACCTGTTCGTTCATGTAATATCTTCTTCTTAATGTTCAGAGAACTCCAGAGAATGGAAATCTTCTTAATGGAGAAACAAAGACTACACAGGTAAGCAGAAGGTTTTTTTTTTCTTTTTCTGGTTCAAATTGGCACGTCCAGAAGGATACCAAGATACTTTCTTGTGCGTCTATCACATATCGTCTATAAATGTCACAGGACATGACTCTTTCTGTACGGGAACCAGAGTCTGAGGAGAAGCCACAGAAATATCTGAATGAAAAGCAGCAGGTAATTATTCTCCATGTATCTCATTGAAGAATTTCTTGTACGAATTGTAATGGTAGGACTCCGTTTCTTGCTTTTCTCTTAACATATATTATAAACTTTGCGTTATCTAGGAAAACCAGGATATACTTGTCAAGTGTATCTCACAAAACCTTGGATATGCTGGGGGCAAGCCTGTTGCTGCATGTGTCATCTATAAATGTCTTCTTCACTGGAGATCGTTTGAAGCTGAAAAAACCAGCGTCTTTGACCGTATCATTCAAACAATAGCTTCCGCCATTGAAGTAAGATGATTCTTTCTTGCTTCATTGTTCAGAATAACATATGTATTACTTCAACATGTTCTGAAGCGCAAAAATATAAACGTTTCTGCATCAATATGGAAAATCTCGTCTTTCATTACAGGTACCAGACAATAACGAGATTTTGGCGTATTGGTTATCTAATTCTGCCACTCTTCTATTGCTTCTGCAACGCACACTCAAAGCAACTGGAGCAGCTAGTTTAACACCACAGAGACGAAGAACATCATCAGCGTCCCTATTTGGAAGGATGTCACAAGTAGCTGTAATTAACTTTTTTTTTTCTTTTTCTAATTTTCTTTTAGCTGCATTAGTGTGTAGCCTCAGTTCATCTTTTGTGCCTCTTTAACAAAATAAATAGGGATTAAGAGGGTCTCCTCAAAGTGCCGCACTCTCTTTTATGAATAAACAAGGGGTCGCCAAGCTTGATGACTTAAGGCAAGTTGAAGCAAAGTACCCTGCACTACTTTTCAAGCAGCAGCTTACTGCATTCCTAGAGAAGATTTATGGAATGATCAGGGATAATTTAAAGAAAGAGATATCTCCTCTTCTTGGGTTATGCATACAGGTATTTTCTTTGCTGTCAGTTCTGGATTAGAGAGTAACTTATTAGATGTCTTCAAAACATCCACGGCGACTCTACTACCGTCGAAAAAAATTGCCATTGCTCTTAAGAGAATTTGTGTAGTTTCTTGTGGAAGTTGTTAGGCTGATGCATTTTAGCAAAACTTCAATAATATATCGACCCTTACATGTTTACATGATATAGGCACCAAGGACATCAAGGGCAAGTTTAGTGAAGGGGAGAGCACAAGCAAATGCTGTTGCTCAACAAGCTCTAATTGCCCATTGGCAAAGTATTAGAAAAAGCCTAAACACTTACTTGAATCTAATGAAAGCAAATGATGTGAGTCTGGAATTCCATTTGAAGTTAACAAAAGTAAAGCTTAAAGCATTTATGGCAATGTTGATTACATTCTATGTTTGTATGTTACAGGCTCCACCCTTCCTAGTCCGCAAAGTATTCACACAAATATTCTCCTTTATCAATGTTCAGCTTTTCAACAGGCATGCTTCACTTGTAATCTGCTTTTATTTTTTATATTACCACACTTCCTTTGGTTGACAGAATGATTTCTCTGCGGTAAAATTGTGCAGTCTTCTTCTGCGTCGTGAGTGTTGCTCATTCAGCAACGGGGAGTTTGTTAAAGCAGGTTTGGCCGAATTAGAGAAGTGGTGTACAGAGGCTACTGATGAAGTAAGCCATGATTTCGTCATGATTTGCCTCACCAGTGCTTTTACATTTTTCACAACTGATTAAACTGGCCTTTTATTACAGTTTTCCGGCACAGCTTGGGATGAGTTGAGGCATATCAGGCAGGCAGTTGGTTTCCTGGTATAGTTATTATTCAATACCACTTTCTTTTATGCTGCATTACGTTGTTTGCTTATTCGGCTTTTTCTTCAGGTCATACATCAAAAGCCGAAAAAGACATTAGAAGAAATCACTAGAGATCTGTGTCCGGTACTACATTCTTCTACTCGGTGTAATTTGTCCCTTTAGATCTGTACTCTTTTTCCCTCTTGCGTTGAACATTGAATATACCTTTGTGGTTCAGGTACTAAGTATACAGCAACTATACAGAATAAGCACGATGTACTGGGATGACAAATATGGCACTCATAGTGTTTCTTCAGATGTATGTTACACTTGTAACTCTGATTAAGCTTTTTACATATATGTTTTTGATGTGGTATTAATTGTGTTCTTTTTAAAACCATAGATTATTGCAAAAATGAGGGTTATGATGACAGAGGACTCGAACAATGCTGTAAGCAGTTCTTTCCTGTTGGATGATGACTCCAGGTAATCTCAAAATAATTTGTAGTCAACCTTTTTTGTACTCTTCCCAATTCTCAACTTAACCCAAAGGATCAATCAAAACGCAGCATTCCATTCACGGTGGAAGATATATCAAAGTCAATGCAAGAAGTAGATGTAAATGACATTGAACCTCCTCAATTAATCCGTGAGAACTCGGGTTTCGGATTCTTACTCACACGTAAAGAAGGCAGTACATCTTAACTGTCCTCAAAGAGCTCGGTATGGTCCCATCAAATACGATTGTTTCTGATGTATACCTTTTGGGCGTTTTGTGCATATTATTTTCAATTCTTTTTTCTTCTTGATTTGGGGTTCAAGCTCTGGCCTTTGTATTTGGAGAAATGCCTGAGTTTATTTTTCATTCTTTGGATCCCTGTAGTTATGGCAACTCGCAGGGATTATTTGTTATCCATTTGGTTTTGTCATAGAAAGGCTTAGGTGTGTTTGATACTCTTCTTCCCACAGAGGGTATGAGAGTATTCTTTTGTTTTAGTCAACTGTGTATTTGTTGGTTTGGGTGAGTCTTTAAATTCCTTTTGAGAAATTGTAATTGTAATGAAGTAACTAGAGTTTGTTTTCACTATTTATTATATAGGTTGCATATCATCTGATTGTTGGTGAATTTCTATTAGTTCTTTCCTTTTTACCCATAGCATTGAAGATTGTTATTAATAGTCTCTTGAATATTTTGTTCACTGTTTCGAAACCATTAATGCTTGTAAGAGCTAAGCACAATCCCATTACTACATCTTGTTGGTTATTACAATTATACGTATAGTAAATGGAGAAAATGATTCTGAGTAGTTGAGAAGGTGATTTTGATATCATCCTTTTCATCTAGATTGTATGCACGTCCCGAGGACTTTATATAGTGTTGTTTTCTCATGAAAGTGTAAATTGTAGTAGTATAAAAATATATACAAGTACTAAAGTGTGTATTCTAGTCTTACTACTCATAACTAACAATCTCATGTATACAATCCTATAATCCAATTCATGATTGGCGTTAATGAATCCAATCTTGGATATAAGTCGATTGAAGAAGTGTAGGATAAAGAAATTTGGTTAGTCCATCTGCTATCCATTAGTTTAAAAATAAAAATAAGAATTGACTGATAAAGGTGACAATGATGAAGACATTTATTGTGGAAAGTGATAACCGATAACATTCCCAATGCTTATGGTGAGATATTTGTAATCAATGTGGAAACATCTTAATACACATTTATTAGGACAAACATCTCTTGTGGCCCTTTGGGTTGAAAAACAATCTAAAGTTGACAAAATAATCTGTTGTGGCCTTCTTCATTAATGAAATAATGAAGGGACGATTTTGCCCTTCTCTTTTTCCTTCCAATTAAATTAAAAAAAAAATTAAATGTATCTAACCAAGTCCGACCAAAACCACCGACAACCCATTGAACCAACCCAGCAGCTCGACACCCACGTTCTTCGTCTTCTCCATCTTCGAAATCTGCTCAATCCAGCTCGAATTTCCTTCTTCTCCTCTCCTCAAGATTTTCATTCTGGTACCCCTTCTTCTTCTTTGTGTTCTTCTTCTTCTTCTTCTTCTTCTTCATCTTCTTCTTTCTTTAATTTAGGGATTTAAAATAGTAATTGAGTTTGATTTTAGATATTTTAATGAATCTTAGACACCCATAGGTGGAATTACATGTATTAATAGTCTTATAGGGTATTAACCCATAAATTTGTGGTTTCATATGTGAAAATCGATATCACTCGAACACTTTTGCGAAATAGAACAATTTGGGATAACTTGGGATAACCAGGTTTAACTACTTTGACTAGATTAACTTGGAGTAACTTGAGTTAACTACGTATACAAGATTAACTTGGGGTAACTTGGGTTAACTACGTCTAGAAGATTAACTTGGAATAACTT
>OVBE01000708.1:0-45398 GCA_900406425.1 Iberis pinnata | reverse complement strand
GTGATCTTGCTTGCGAGAGTATTGTCTTGATTGCTTATGAACAATTGAATCTGAGTTGTATTGCATGTTCTATTATTTAAAATACGGCGAGAGTTTGTCTCTGATAATTTGAGCATAGGGTTTAATACTCTGAGTGGAGATTATTCCATTATTTTCTTTCATGTTGAGAACTATTTTCAAAGAAAATCTATGAATGATAAATTGACTTTCAATCCTGATTACCTGTGGTTTCCCTGATACCTGACGCTTTTATTCCATACTTTTAAACCATTTTCTATTTATCATTTTGATCACAACCAATCTATTATTTGTGCTTTAACTTGATTTGAAACTGAAACGTGTACTTCTGGTCTCTGTGGATTCGATACCTATACTTTGCTACATTGAACTGTTCTCTGCAGTATTTGTTTTAGGATTTAAATTCTAGACCTATCAATTTCATATATGGAAATCATAGTATGCTTCTGGGTCGTCATCGGAGGGTGGAGGTTAGTCTGCGATTTTCCCACTCTCAATGATCACGTAAGCAGCGCGACCTCTTCTGTCCCTTGTATAGTGTTTCCTAGGCTCGCGTGGGGCCTCATCCCTTTCTCGGCTTGGCTTTACAGCGTGACGTTTTTTAGACATTACAGCGTGCTTATCCTCTATTTCAACGAACTTATTGGCCCTGTGAAGTGCGTCTTCTAGTGTTTGTGGCGGGTTAATGAGCAGCTCTCCTTTGAACCTTGACTTATACCAGAGTGCTTTTCGTAGGGCGGCGATTGCACCCTCATCGTTTATTACTATCCGAGCGACGACTCCTTTGAAACTATCATTAAATTCCCTTAGTGACTCGTTCTCATGCTGAGATAACATCCACAAGTCGGTCTTCGAGGCTTTCTTCGCAATGTACATTTAGTAGTGTTTGATAAACACTGATGTCAGTTGTTGGAAGCTGTCGATGGTCCTTGTTTCCAGACGAGAGAACCAATCCAACGCCGAACCTGATAGGTTTTCAACAAAAAGCTGGCATAAACCTGCGTCTCGTTCTTCCAGGGAGAATTGTGCTCGTGTCACGGCGATAGTGAAGGACCTTAGGTATTCGACTGGATTTCTTTTGCCGTCGTACCCTGCAAATTTGAATTTAGCAAAGTGCCTTACCGGGACATCGATGATCCTCTTAGAGAACGGTGTTTTCTGTGTTTCTTCTATGGCTCTCTTAATGTCGGGTGCTGAGCTGGTGGCTTGATGTACCTACGAAATCATCAGTTTTAACTGTTCTCGAATGTGTTGTAGTTCAGCGACTTTAGTGGTGTTTCTGAATGTTGACGCGTTAATGTTATCGGGTCGGCTTTGGTGTCGTGCTGCTGTTTCAGGTGTCTGCTGGAATGCTCCGAACAAAGAATGGTTGACGGTGTGCGTATCCCTGTCCTCCATGGAGGCAGTCATTACTTCGAGCTGTGCTTTTAGGTTTTGCGATTCGGCTCTGAGCTTGGCGGTCTCTGCTTTTTTCTCGTTTATCTGGTTCCACATATCGTGCATAGTGATTTTGGGGATCTCTTCCTCGTGATCCGACCCCCTGATGTCAATTCGATTGTCTATGTTTTCTGTATCGGCAATGGTATCGGTGAATCCATCTTGTGCTTTTTCGATTAGTCATCCCGTGGTCATTGCTCCGTTTGCTTTTTCCTGCGAAAGAGATATTAAGATCTTCCAGCCTTCAAGTCCCCACAAACGGCGCCAACTGTTGAATCAAGACTTAACAAGTAGGTTCAATCTTTGATCTTGTGGGTAAAGCTAAGATGATCTCAAGAGGAATTTCATATATCTTTAGAAGAGTAATTACATGGGTATTTATACTAAGAATACATGCTTAAAATCCTAATTACATGTTTCGACCTAATAGGCTTTTTGCAAGACAGGCCTAGCTCGTCAGATCGGCCCAGCTCGTCTCAGGCCTTCTAGGTCGTCGCCCACATGAGCCTTTAGCTGAAATGGGCTTTTGGCTGGGTTCTAAACCCGGTATCAACACATGCTGACTTGTGGGGTTCTCAAAACATACCGAGTCTCTTGGCAAATGTCATTATTTCCTGAGCATAATTGATGATTTTTCAAGGAAGGTATGGGTATATTTTCTGAGAGCCAATGATCAAGCCTTAGAAAATTTCATTGACTGGAAGATACTTGTTGAGAACCAGTCAAACAAGAAAGTTAGAAGCTCGGAACTGATAACGGATTGGAGTTCTGCAATCAAGAGTTTGACAAATACTGCAGTGACCATGGTATTACAAGGCATAAAATCATTCCCTACACTCCTCAACAGAATGGAGTTGTAGAGAGAATGAACATAACAATACTAGAGAAAGTCAAAAGCATCCAGAGTAATTGAGGACTGCCAAAGATGTTTTTGGGTAGAGGCTGTCAACACAACTGTGTATTTGATGAACAAAATCCCATCAAGAGTTATAAATGATCAAATACCTGATGAAGTCTGGGCAGGGTCCTCTCTAATTTTTAGTCATCTGTAGAGCTTTGGTTGTATCTGCTATTTTCACACAGATGATGGCAAGTTACAGCCAAAAGCAAAGAAAGGGATATTCATAGGATACCCACATGGAGTCAAGGGATACAAGGTGTGGTCTCTAGAAGATAAGCAGTGTTTAGTCTCAAAGAATGTTATCTTTAATGAACAAGAGAAGTATAAGAGTTTGCTTAAAACTCCAGAAACCACAAAGAAGAACACTAAGTTTCTGGATATCATTCTGGGAATAAGTGATACACCTGAGCCTCATTCAACTAGAGAAGAGCAGGAATTAGAGATCATACACACAGTTGATCAGCAAGATAATAACTCAATGGATCAAGATTCAGGAGAAGAAGTTGAACCTGAATCTGCTAAACAAGAGCCACAGAGCTACATGTTAGCTCGTGACAGAACAAGAAGATAAATAAAACCTCCTAAGAGATTTGAAGACTTTGTGAATCTAGCCTTTCAAGTAGCTGAAGAAGTTGAAAGAAGTGAACCATCAAGTTACAAAGAAGCCATGACTGATATCTATAAAGATAAATGGAAAGTAGCAGCAGATGAAGAAATGAATTCACTCTATAAAATTTTCACATGGGATTTGGTACAACTACCAAAAAGCAGAAAGGTAATAGGTTGCAAATGGATCTTTAAATGAAAACAGGTAATACCAAGTGTAAAAGAGCCTAGATTCAAAGCAAGGCTTGTTGCAAAAGGGTTTGCTCAAAAAGGAAGGTTTGAATTATAATGAGATATTTTCCCCAGTTGTGAAACATGTCTCAATCAGGTTCTTGATGTCAATTATGGTTAATGAAGATCTTGAGTTGGGAAAACTTGATGTAAAAATGGATTCATTCATGGAGAAATAGAAGAAGAGATTTGCATGTCTCAATGAATTAAAAGGCAAAGAAGAATGGGTGTGTTTACTAAAGAAATCATTGTATGGACTAAAGCAAAGCCCAAGACAATGGAATCAGAAGTTTAACAACTTCATGATGGAAATTGGCTTCAGGAGAAGCAAATTTAATAATTGTGTCTACATAAAGAAATATGCTGGAATCTACATATATATGCTCCTATATGTAGATGATATGCTGGTTTCCTGAAAAGACAAGCAAATGATAGCATCTTTGAAGAGTCAGCTAAGTAAAAATTTTGAGATGAAAGACTTGGGAGAAGCTAGAAATATCTTAGGCATTGATATAATCAGGGACAAGAAACAAGGGTGGCTGAAATTGTCTCAAGAGGATTACCTAAGGAAAGTATTGAAAAACTTCAGAATGGAAGATGCAAAAGCTGTATACACTCCATTAGGTGTTCATTTCAAGCTTCAGGCTGCTGATGAAGATCAGTTAGAATAAGATGCACAATGTATGAGCAATATACCTTACTGCAATGCAGTGGACAACTTGATGTATGGCATGATAGGCACAAGGCCTAATCTTGCTTATCCAGTTGGGATGATAAGCAGATATATGAGTAAACCAATGAAGAGTCATTGGAATGCTGTCAAGTGGGTGCTCAGGTATGTGAAAAGATCATTAGGAAATTGCTTAAAGTTTCAAAATGGTGCAAATTTAAGAGTTTATGGTTTATGTGATGCTGATTTTGTAGCAAATCTTGATAAAAGAAGATCAATATCTGGTTTTAGTTTCCTATCAGGGAACTGTGCTATAAGCTGGAAGTTTTCATTGCAGAGAGTTGTAGCATTGTCAACTATAGAGTCGGAATACATTGCCATGACATAAGCTTCAAAAGAAGCAATTTAGCTCAAAGACCTAAGTGAGGAGTTTGGTCATTCATATGAACATATTGAGATTTTCTGTGACTCATGGAGTGCATTAGCTTTAGCTAAGAATAGTGTTCGTCATGAAAGGAAAAAGCACATAGCAACTAAGATGCATTTTGTAAGAGACAAAGTTACAGATGAAGAAATAAAGGTGTCAAAGATTCACACTGATGACAATCTTGCGGAAAAATTCACAAAGGTTTTGTCTATTAACAAATTTAAAGGTTTATTGAGCTTGTTAGGAATCTCTTCCAACTAGGAAGAGATGAATCCAACATTGGAGTTCACTAAGAGAGAGATGGCTGAGTGTTTTATAACCAAAGAGAAGTTTGTTGTGGTTTTGGTTGGTTATTTGAAATACTCACTTATGCCGGGTTTTTTGATCAGATTAAATTGGAGTTGGTTCAGCTTGGTTCAAGATAAGTGATTTTGGTTTGCTTCATCTATCAGATACGTTGTCGTTTAAGCTCAGCTTCTTTAAATCAAAGTCTGAGTTTGTTACAAACGTTAGTGCCGTTGAAGGTTGTTAAATGGTGAGCTCAAAGGTATAAAGAAGAGTCGAAGCTGTGATGTTGAGTGATGAGAGATCATTTTGGTCAGTTGGGTATCTTGGTGAGTGAACCAATTTGTACAGAGAGGTGTGAGAATCGAGAAATACAGAGAGTGTTCTTTCGGTAAGGGGTAAGAGATTTCTGTTGTGATTCTCCTGATAATCTTTGTGTAGCTCAACTTTATTTTCTCTGATCGTATTCTAAGTAGATTCCGAGCTAAATTCTCGGCCAGACGTAGGTTCAATTTGAACCGGACTGGATAAATTCTCGTGTGCAAATTTATGTTTCTGTTTCTGCAAAGTTAGCTAGATTTGTAGTTTGCATTCGAGTGTTCTTGATTAGTAATTGGTCATTCCAAGTGATTATAGTGTGATTCACTTACAATATTTAATATATTTTGGACATCATGTGTTATCCTCTCCGCTTGAAATCTTTTTAAGACACCTAAAATTTAAAAGCACATTCCAAATAATGAATAAATCCACCATCTTCATATATGTTCATCATAAGATATTGGCATTGATGATATCATTTACAAAGAAGAGAGATATCATTTTCAAGGCGTTACAAGGTTTAAATAATCATTTCTCACTTTTCAAATTATCTTAGAGAAGAGACAAACTTACATCCTTGTGTTTAAGTAATGACCGGAGGAAATGTAAATGGTCGAAACATAGAAAATGAATAATGGTATTTGACAGAGTGATGAATGGTAAATTTTGAAATGGAGTGATAATGTGTTAAAAACATTGATTAAACTACTCCAACTCGTTGATAGAAATATAAAACATACAATGAAATTTTTGCATGATAAACTAATAGATAATGTTGGATTGAAACATTTGGAAAAATGTTAAATCGATAATGAAGATCCTCGATTATAGGATCATAAATTAATTTGAAAATTCTTTGTATTTGACGATTTATATTTTGAATCACCCTTATTATCTTTACAAGTATTCAAGAAATTCGACAAATATTAACATAAAAAATGTACTATGAATTTTTTTCATAATGATGTTTCCACACAATATTAAGTTTTAGTTTTGAACTGGCAAGAAAATTAGAAAACCATGGACACTTTTAGCGATAAAAAGAAGAATTACAATCCATGCATTTTTATTTGTATTTAAAACTATTATGTTTCTTATATATCTTATTGAACTATTTTATTTAGTTACCATTTGGTTCATTTATATTTCTTTGCAATTTTAGTTTATTGGTGAGAAACAGATAGAGGTGAATTGAATTTAAAAATTTTAAAGATAATAAGGGTGATATATAACCACAAAAGATTTTTACAAGTAAACATATTAATGTTAAAGAAGAAATGATTTAACAAAACTGGACACTTACTATTATGTCTTCTTTCTAAAGTTTTAAAGCCAATACTTACTCTTTTTTCACGTGATTCCTACATCTCTAGCATGAAAACAAGCAAAACAAGATATGTTTTTCTCTATGTTGTTGGTGTAGCTCGAAATCCTATCTTTTGTAATATTTTCTTTTTGGCATTTTTCGATCGTCTCTTTCTAAAGCACAACTTTGCCTCTCCTCGATCTTTCAGTGGATTTCCTTATTTCATTTGGGTCCTCAAGGTAGGGAATAAAAGTCTTCGTGTTTCTTTTCATTTGGTGACATAAAAAATCATCATTGGATGCCCACAATAACCCTTTTAACATCCAAATTTTATTAATTATCAATTTCAAAATCAATATTCTAGTCCACTTCAAAACATACAAAATTATGGTTTTCATCCAAATTTTTTCGTGCCACCAGTTAGAGCTGTCAATATGGATTGGCCATGTCCATTTTTTGAACCATCCAGCAGTGACCACTTCAATTATCGACAAACAATAGTCACATTCATAAACGCCCAAACCCATTAACGTCCAAACCCATGGATGCCCATGTCTAAATGGGTTGTCCATGGGTGATGCATAAACCAAAATTAATTATGTAGGTTGCCTTAAATTATGTCTGTTACTTTTAATTATGTCTAAAATTTTGTCTGTTGCTTTTAACTATGTCTATAAATATACTAACAACAATTTACTTACATCTTCTGGGTTTTTTTAGTTAATATAGTAGAAAACATCAAGATTTGATTGTACTCAATTTGTAGTATATTGCTTTTACTTAAGAAGAACAAAGTATAACAATTAACAACAAAACAATAAAAACAAAGAATAACAAAGTTTAACGATATATAAGTTAGAGACTGAAACATAGAAACTTATAAACTTACATCATATGGACAATATCCAGTTGAAGCAATAAGAGTCTCTTCTTCTAAGTTTTTCATTTGTGAAGTGGTAGCTTTCTTATAAGAATCAAACAGCTAATACATCTTGGAACGAACATGTTGAACCATTAATTTAGCACTAAACGGATCTAGAACACAAAAACTATAGTAAGTACATCACTATAGTTTTCCTAATACTTATCAAACTTAAACCTCATACTCTCTACCATGGCAACAACAACCTCATCATCCAAAAATTCATGTTTCCTCAACCACTTCTCAATTTTCCATACTTCATTAAAGTATAAATTGGCGGTTGGATAAGAAGAACCGAATATTAGTTTAGTCATTTCAGCAAAAGATTCCAGCAACTCACAAATCAGCTTTCTTCTTGTCCACTCTAGTTCAGATGGCAAGGAAGTGTAACTTATTTCCACTTCTGAAAGATTACAAAAGACCTCTTTGTACATCAAAGCTCTAGAGAGCATTATGTGAGTATTATTCTAGCGATTAGAGACATCTAAAATCATACATGTTTTGATTTTTGTACCAACTGTTTTCTTACGACTTTTAAACATCTTCTCTCTAGACTCTGTCACCTTAACAAACTTAATATTATCCATAATCTTCTCTAGATCTCCACTAATTAGAGCTATTCCATCTTGAATAATAAGATTTAGAATATGTGTTGAACACCTTACATCAAAGAAATCCCCATTGCAAACAAAATCGTTTTGAAGATTCATCTGTAAGATTAGTTGCATGTTATCATTTGCAGATTCATTGTCTACTATAAGAGAAAACACTATCTTTTCCAAACCCCGCTCTTTAAGAATCTCAAGTTATTTCACATATATTGCAAAACCTGAAAGAGGAGGAGGAAATGCATAGAAGGACTATATCTATTCTTTAGATTCCATTCACTATCGACATAATGTATAGTCAAGCATAAATAGCCCTCCATAGTGATAGCTCTTTACAAATTAGTAGTCAAACAAATCATATTAAGAATCTAAGATAAAGTTTTCTGAAGTATCTTTCTTCCTTCTCATAAATCTTAAGAACATATGTCGTAGTTATGTTTCTACACCAAAACTCTATGCTAGGATTAACATAGGCAAAGACTTCTCTAATTCTTCTATACTCAATAAAAGAGTATGGGAAATCATGCTCTATTATAGCTACTACTATCATCTCACGGAAAATAAGCATGTCTAGCTTTCTAACAGCTCCAGGAGTGCTTCCTGGTGTCTTTGAACACCTTTTCATATGCTGAAACATAATGTTTGTTCCATTTTTATGCAGATCTAAGTAATAATGTACTTGAAAATGGTTACATCTAACCTTACTTTTCTCATCAGGTAGCTTATGACCCATAATTTCAAAATCTTCCAACACTTAGAACGAGTTCAATTTCTTAGTCTTATACCTCTACTCTTCTTTGGAGAGTTGTCTTGTAAGTCTAGAGGACCACATTCATCAATAAAATTGTATATATCTTCATCACTCAAGTTCATTGCATCATCAACATCCATTTAATGGTTCCTGCATTAAAAAGTCATTCTTTATTAATATTCCTATAGATTTAGCCTCTAAGAATCTCTATATGAACATAAACAAGACTTAATTTAATTTTCACACATGCATGAGTATTAGGCCAATCTTAATTAAACGATGACATGGTCATATGTAACATTAATTTTTTCAGCTAACTTGGAAAAGAGAACTGGACATAGGAAAAAAAACTATAAACAAAGAAAATATCATTTACATATGTAAACTATACAAAGAAAATCTTCTGAACCTTATTTTGAGAGCCCTTATATTTTAAATCCAACAACTCAATGTCATGTTCTGAACATTTGCTAAGAACATCTGAACTCTATAGCAAAAGTTCTAGATGTAATATGACTAGCCTCTAAACGTGTAGCAACATTGATATTTTCAATATGGTAGCTCAATAAATAGAGTTGTCAAAATCGGCTGACCATGTCCATTTTGACCCGTCCAACAATGACCATTTCAATTATGGATAAACAAGGGTCACGTCCATAAACTCCCAAGCCCATTAACGTCCAAACTCATTGATGCCCATGTCCAAATGGGATGTCCATGGGTGATGCACATACCAAAATAAATTATGTATGTTGCTTCCATTTATGTCTAAAATATTTGTTTGTTGCTTTTAGTTATATCTATAAATATACTAACAACAATAAGCTTACATCTTCTGGGTTTTTTGAGTTAATATAGTAAAAAACATCAAGCTTTGATTTTACTCGATTTGTAGTCTACTGCTTTTACTTAAGAAGAACAAAGTATAACATCAGCAAAAAAACAATAACAAAGTTTAATAGAACAACAAAGAACAACAAAGTTTCAAAAAGTATAACGACAACATTTAGCAATAGAACAACAAAGTTTAACGAGGCGGCTGAAACTATTATGCTTCTTCTATGTTCTCTCCTTCTTTGACCTCAATAAACTTAAAGATCTCACCTAAAAGAAAGAAAACCAAATAACATTAAAAGCATAATCATTTTGACTTAAGATAAAAATTCAAAACCAAAGAACATACCAACTTCTTAAAACTCTTTCAACCAATTTCTTGTACACACTAGAATTTGAACATTTGTAGGAAGAAGAGAACTTCTATACTTGTTTAACACACTACTGCTTATACTAAATGAAGATTCTGAAGCCACCATTGTGATCAGTATACTAAGTACATCACAAGCCATGCTAGATAACTATTTTAATCTAATAGAGTTATCTTTCCAAAAGCTCAAGACATTTAAACTCTCATATGATGCAAAATCCATTATTAGCTCATCTAAATAAGTGTATAATGGTGAATTTCCACTCGAACCGGCTCTTTGAGAAGTGAAAGCACAAAATCTCTATAAAACAGAACTTAGAGAACCAATATATAAGTTAGAGACTGAAACATAGAAAGTTATAAACTTACATCATATGGACCATTTCCAGTTGAAGCAATAAGAGTCTCTTCTTCTAAGTTTTCCATTTGTGAAGTGGTAGTTTTCTTAAAAGAACCAAACAGCTGATACATCTTGGAATGAACATATTGAACCTTTACTTTAGCACTAAACGGATCTAGAACACCAAAACTATAGTCTAAGAAGGTAAACTTCAACCTTGGATCTAATATCGCAGCTATAGTAAGTATATCACTGTACATTTCCTAATACTTATCAAACTTAAACCTCATAGTCTCTACCATGGCAGCAACAACCTCTTCATCCGAAAATTCATGTTTCCTTAGCCACTTCTCAATTTTCCATATTTCATTAAAGTATAAGTTGGCAGTTGGATAAGAAGAATCATATATTAGTTTAGTCATTTCAGTAAAAGGTTCCAGTAACTCACAAATCAACTTTCCTTATGTCCACTCTAGTTCAGATGGCAAAGAAGTTTAACTTTTTTCCACTTCTGCAAGATTACAAAAGACCTCCTTATACATCAAAGCTCTAGAGAGCATTAGGTGAGTATTATTCTAGCGAGTAGAGACATCTAAAATCAGACATGTTTTAATCTTTACACCAACAACTTTCAAACATCTTCTCTCTAGACTTTGTCACCTTAACAAACTTAATACTATCCCTAATCTTCTCTATAGCCCCACTAATTAGAGCTAATCCATATTGAACGATAATATTTAGAATATGTGTTGAACACCTTACATGAAAGAAATCTCCATTACAAGAGAAATTGTTTTGAAGATTCAATACTTGCATGCTATCATTTGCATATGCATTGTCTATTATAAGAGAAAACACTCTCTTTTCTAAATCTCACTAATTAAGAAGCTCAAGCTATTTCATAGATATTGCAAAACATGAATGAGGAAGAAGAAAGGCACATAAGGACAATATCTTATTATTTAGATTCCATTCACTGTCCACATAATGCGCAGTCAAGCATAAATAGCCATCCATAGTGATAGCTCTCTACAAATCAGTAGTCAGAAAAATCCTATTAGGAATCTGAGATAAAAATTTTTGAAGCATCTTTTTCTCCTTATCATTAATCTTAAGTACATCTGCCGCAGTTGTGTTTCTACACTAAAACTATATGCTAGGATTAACATAAGCAAAGGCTTCTCTAATTCCTCTATACTCAATAAAATAGTAGGGGAAATCATGCTCTATTATATCTAGTGCTATCACCTCACGGAAAATAAGCATGTCTAGCTTTCTAGCAACTCCAAGATTGCTTCTTGGTGTCTTTGAACACCTTTTCACATGCCTAAGCATAGTTTTTGTTCCATTTTTGCACAAATCTAAGTAGTAGTGTACTTGGCAATGGTTACATCTAATTTCACTTTTTCCATTAGGTAGCTTATCTCCTATAATTGCAAAATTCTTTCAGCATTTAGAACGAGTACGGTTTCTTAGTCTTATACCTCTGTTCTTCTTTGGAGAGTTGTTTTGTAAGTCTAGAGGACAACATTCATCAATCAAATTGTATGTATCTTCATCACTTAAGTTCATCACATCATCAACATCCATTTTAAGTTTCCTGCATTATACAACCATTCTTTCTTAATATTCCTATAGATTCAGCCTCTAAAATCTCCATATGAACATAAATAAGAAAATTTAATTTTTACCACATGCGTGATAATGAGTAAACGATGACATGTTCATATGTAATATTAATTTTGTAGCTAATTTGAAAAAGAGAACATAACATAGGAAAAAAAACTATACAAAGAAAATACTATTTTCATATGTAAACTATACAAATAAAATCTTCGGAACCTTATTTTGAGAGCCTCTACATTTTAAATCCAACAGCTCAATTTCATGTTTTGAACTTTTGCTAAGAACATCTGAACTATATAGCAAGAGTTCTAAATGTAATCCGATTAGCCTTTAAACATATAGCAGCATTGATTATTTCAATTTGATAGATCAACAAAGTATCATATGAACCTTATTCAGTAAACAGCCTATAATATTAAAAATTACAAGTCAACTAAGAACCTAGAACACTGAATTACGCTGCCTATAATATTATATTACGAGTCATTCTTGATTTACAAAGCCTATATGTTACGCAAATTGGATTCATCCTCACAGAATAACATAAATTAGAGCTTGATAATATCAACGAAATGAATTGTAACATAAACATCACAATTAATTTCTATTCTCAATCCAAAGACTCTTTAATTCATATCTTGAAGTTCCAAAGTTCGTAACACAAAAAGTCAAGCTAAGAAGTAAGAATGCCAAAACTTAAAAACCCTAATCAAAACATGGGTAGAAGAGAAAGTCAGGAAACTAGAGAAAGAATGCGACGGTGTATTCGACGGAATGAAAACAATGATTGTAGATCTCTCTGACTATGAGGCGATAAGTCGACTGTTTAGCTCTTCTATTAGAGATAAAAATAAATTTTAGTTTGGTATATTTTTATTGGGTTGTCCATGAAAATTATGTCCATGCCCATATTTTTATGGTCCAATTTGGACAAGCCCATATAAACACTTTCAAATTTTGGGCTAGACCAAACCCGTCCAAAAAACATATGGACTGGGCGTGGCCCATGGACAAATGCCCATTTTGACAACTCTAACACTAGCTATTCAAAATTGTTGTCCATATTAAGGATCAATGCCAAATTTATGAGTTGTTGAGTATGTTGTACGACTTAAAGTTTGTGTGTTTATTACTACTATATTGTATCTGAGTTTTTTGTAATTTTATTATTTTAATAATTAAAATATGTATTTTGTATTATTTTTTTTTTTGTCAACATTTTTACTCTCCCGGCTAAATCATCAACAAAACTGGGTCTCACCTCTAATGGTGAACTCTCAAACAAATGAAAACCTAAAGGTAAAGAAAACGCGTGATTTGCTAAACTCTCAGCTACTCTATTCGCCTCCCTGTAAATATGAACAATCTTGAAAATCCAGTCTCTTGAAATGAAGCCATGGCACAACCGTGCCAGGAACGCTAACGGATGAGATACACCAATACCGGCAATTAAGAAATCAACCACCGGTTTTGAGTGAACCTCCATTAGAACTCGCCTATACCCTCTCTCCCAAGCCAACCACAACCCATAATAAACTCCCCAAAGCTCTGCTAAAGGTACCGAACACATACCAATATGTAAAGCGAATCCTCCTTTCCAATCCCCATTCATATCCCGAATCACCCCTCCCGCCGAGGCCTTTCCATCCGGGCCCCGTACTGCGCCATCTGTATTCACTTTTAGCCACCCTTCCTCTGGTCTCAACCAACTTATCTGTACTCTTGAACGCGCTTGAACCACACTTGGTTGTTGGTTAAACACATAACTTCTATTATGTTCAAGTGCTAATTTCCGCAAGAAACCCACCCTATCTCTGCATTTTCCAATCTCTCCAAACACATAACCACACCTCCATTTCCATGCCCACCAAACACCTAAAGAAAATAAGGTTCCCCAACCATCCTGTCTCAAATTTTCATATATCCATTCCATTAGCGGTAAACTAAAAAAATAGACATGTTTCTGGACCGGTATTAATCTCGTCCATATTCCCACCATAGACGGACAATCCCTAAGAACATGTATGATAGACTCTTCCGACACTTTGCACAATTCACACACACTACTCCCACTAAAATGTCGCCTCATTCTTTCTTTGTTCGTCATTACGACTTGTTTCACAACAAGCCATAAAAACATTTTTACTCGTTCCTGAACTTTTCATTCCCAAACTACTTTGAATAATTTCGAAGAATTGATAGAAGCTACCTGATTACGCGAGAGTAATCTGTATGCGGACGAGACCGAGAACATACCATCTCTCGAACCAATCCAAGATGTTGTGTCTTTTGATCCCGTAAAGTCATCCAAGACTGTTGAATTTAATCGCAACAAAATCTCCTCCGGCAGCAAATTGTGTAATAAATCCCGCTTCCATCCAGTCATACGGTCCCACAAACTACGGGCTGAGCAATTCAACAACTCTGGTGATACTTGCCCAGTCGCCAACTCAACAAGCGGACAATCCAGTAGCCATTTATCGGTCCAGAACTTGATTATTCTACCATCACCCATAGCCCAGCTTTGTCCTAGCGATATCACTTCCTTTAACCCAACAAGAACGCTTTGATACAAAGCATATCCATTTCTTCTAAGACTCCACATCAATCGGCCTTGGTGCATAATAAACCTGTATTTGCTTCGAAAAACCTTAGCCCATAAACTAGTTAGATCATGTTGAGTTCTCCAACTAAGCTTTGAGATCAAAGCCTTATTCATCTCCACCGCCGTACGTAAACCCAACCCACCATCATGTTTCGGTCTACACACTTGGTCCCAAGACAGCAAATGTAAACGCTTCTTTTCACACGTACTTCTCCAAAGAAAATCTCTTATGATTCTGTCTATGCCTTGCAACACACTGGCAGGCAAGACTATTGAACTCATAAGGTGCACCGGCATCGACATTAGGACAGATTTAGCAAGAGTCGCTCTACCCGCCATACTTGCATGTATTTTGTATTAAATTATTTTCAAAAATAATTAAAAAATAAAATGCGAAAACAAATTATTGCCTTTATTTATTTTACTTTATTCTAATTTATTATGGTTGTAAATATGTAATCATAAAATTACAAATGTAAACGAAAATAAAATAAAAATAAAAAATAAAAATGGTGAGGTAAAGTGTTGAATTTTATTAAACAAAACTAACTTTTTATATAATAGATCTAAATTTATTTATGAATTATTAGTCATTTCACAAAGTATCTAACATTTTAGAAAAAAATGATCATCAAATTTTTAATCCATACTTAAATCAGTTTAGATTTCAAACGATTTTTGTGTGGATAATTTGGGCATTCCTAATTACAATTTAAATCTTCTATATGCAATCAAATGAGTTAATTGCCAAAAATCATAATATATGGACTTAATATCCAAACAAATATTAAATATGTCAAAGTTTAAAAATTACTAATGAATGTTAGTTTTGTTGAAATAATCTTAAATTTATTTCACATGATCGTTTAACATTAGTTAAGCATAAAATTAAATATAATGGAAGTTATATTTGACTAAAGTTAATACTAATTTATTTCCATCAACAAAAATCATGTTGGAATTTAATTTGGTCAAACTTTAAAAAAGTTGAAGATTTTCTTACTATATTTACATGAATTACTAATAAATAACTACTTTCCAAATCTTAGAAAAACAAATAATTGTTCTTCACATTGAATACAATACAATGTCTAATTCATGCGTCACAAGAAACATATGTTCAATTTTTTCCCTTCTCCTTATCCTATCAATGATCCCTTTTTCATCATCTATTTCTCCTAGTGACAAAGTCACAAAAGAATTACTTGACCAACTCTGCTCAAAACCAACAATTTACAATCATTTTTGCCTCGCTTGGATAACCTCTGATCCAACAACCTTTACCCTCGACATGAATAGTCTTCTCGATTTGATCCTACAAAATACACAATTGTTTGGCTATAAAAACCTAGCTACAATGAAAGGCTTGGCAAGAACTACAACAGATCTGATGCTCAAACCCGTATATGAGTCTTGTGTGACAAATTATGAATTAGCCAGTAAGGCGATCGAGATAGCTCAAGGGTTTGTGAGCTCTAAGTTGTACATGTTTGCATCTCATGCAGCTTCTACGGCATTTGATAGTATTTCTCCGTGTGAAGCTCAACTTCAACCACGACCAAATGTGTCGGCTTATGTTCCACAACGCAATGTGATGTTTAAAAGAATGTGTAACATTGATAGTGTTTTCTCTAGCGTTGTGACGGCTTGATTCTTTTTGTGTCATTCAACTACATATGACCTAAAAAGATCAATAAAAAGTCATTAAAACGATTAACTAATTGTTATATTATCTTCTCAATTTTATTTCAATTACAAAACGTATGATTTGATTATATATAATTTAAAGGTTAATTTCATTCATCATTTATTTAAAAATAAGATGTTGGCACGTATATAATATGATGACTATTTTAAAAGAAAAAAAATATATTTTATTGACTGTTTGATTATGTCTTCGAATTTATTAGGAGAAGACTAGTGTATGAAAACCCCCACAAGAAAGAGAGGTCTCAGTCTTTATGCAGGCTCAACCCAAAAGAAGTTGAAATCGACTTAATAAGAAGCCCAAATCAAGTAAGTGATTGTTAACATGGACGGATGTAAGGAGTAAATATTGGGGCATGTGCATCTAACTAATTTATTTTATTTGATGAAAAATTAGAGTATAAAGTTTGTTTAAATATTTGTATACAAATTTTTTTTGTGTCTCTACTAAATGAATTTCAACATTGTTAAGTGCATCTCACATGACATTGTCCAAACAAGAATTTCATAGTTCTGAAATATGGCTAAGTGTTGAGACTTGAGAGTGTTTAGGTAGAAGAATAAACAACTCTGCAACACTTTTTTGGACAACTCTACTATGGCGGCTTTTAAGTCTTTAGGCGTGATTATTGTTGATTTGGGAAGTATATTGTTTTTACTACAAATATTAAGTGATTCTAGTGGGTTTGAACATGTTAAATTGGAGTATATGATTTTTTTTTTATGTTTTTGCTATGTTTTTCTATTTCTTCACCTAAAGTAATTTTCAAACACTCAACAGAGTCACAAGTGCAATGAGATAAGAGAGAGAGTTCCATTTGAGTGAAACAAAATCTCACAAATGGGTATAAAATATTTGATTGTTGGACCAAAAGTAGTGACTTTCTCGCGATGTACTCAAAGAAAGTTAAAATGGAGAAGTTTGATATGGTGGAGACTACATAGTGTAAGGAAAAACTGTTGGCACACTTGGATATTGGATATACTGGATCATCTCGAAGATCTGACAGAAAAAAAAAAAAGAAAGCTCATGAGCTGATGAAATCTACAGCAAAAATTGCAGTTCAAACAACAAAGGAGGGTTCTGAGTTTGAAAACAAGTTAGAGGGAAAAATAGATTAGCTATTATTTTAAGAATGTATTGTTGACAAATGAAATGAAATTATCTATCTCCAAAACGTACAAGTAGGCAAACCAGCCCGTGTCAACGTCTAGTAATGTTGGTGGTGATTGCTGGGAAAAGACATGTCTTGGTTGGTGTGGACGGACGAACCAACAAAGTAAACCATTGGTACGGATCATATCCCACTTAAAACTATAGTTGACTTGGAGAGAGAAAAGACGATTGTGCAGGTTCCCGTTACAAATCTCTTTCTCCGGTCATCTCCGCCGGTCGAGCCTCACGTTCGCCGGTGAGCATCTCCCCTTTCTTCCCCCTCTTTCTTTCTTCTCCTTCTCCAATGGCTGGCCCTCCTCCTCCTTCACCGCATCGTTCTCCTTCGCCACCTCCAGTTCCACCGGACTTATATTTTCTTTCCGGCAGCAATCCTCTGTGTTCTTCCTCTCCGGAATCTACCTCGAGACTTTTGCTAGAGCCGGAGTCGGATCCGCTCTCTCAGAGCCGCCCCAAGTCATCGATCTCTCACTCCCCGTCTTCTTTCACGGCAAATCTTTCTCACCCCCTCAAAGAAGATTTATGGGCAGAGAGGTTGAAATCATCACTCAAAAATCTCTCTAAATCAACTGTACCTTCTGAAATTGAAGATGGAGTAGTCACGGTATCTGCACCTGCTGATGTGTTATTAAGCAATCCTCAAATCTGGAAGGATCATATAGTAGCACAATTTCATGGGAATCCCCCATCCCCAGCCAAAGTTTTCACTGATCTAAACCCCATTTGGGGTGGGAAGGGCAGAATCACTGTTAAAAAGTACTCATCTTTTGTTTACATGATTTTCATCCCTTCTCCAGAGATTCGAAATTGGGTTCTAGAGGTGGGTTTTTGGCAATCTAGAAACTGTGCATTCTCTGTCTCACTTTGGTCTTCTACTCTCGAGATTTCACAAACCAAGTTGCAAGTTGCGCCAGTTTGGGTTTTACTTCAGAACATTCCACAACAATTGCACTCAATCGAAGGCTTAAGTAACATAGCGTCTGGAATAGGCGAACCTATCCATACTGAGAAATCTCGTCTACCTCCTTACTCAAATGGAATACTCAAAGTCAAAATTAAATTAAATTTAAGGAATCCTCGGCCTTCTGCAAAAAGGGTCAAAGATAAACTTGGGAATTCAGTTCTAGTAAGAGCATATTATCCCCTTCTCCCACCTTTCTGTGAATCATGTAAGGAGTTCGGGCATTTTAAACTGAGATGTCCCACAATCCCTGTTACCCCTCAACCTTCACCAGAATCTTCTACTCCAGCCTCTATCTCTCTTTCAGAACAGTTGCAAAGGCCTATTGCTCCTCCTATTGAACCTGTTATCCAGGAAGCCATTCAACCACCACACATTCCTTCTGTATCACATCATTCTGCTCAGGTTTCTCAACCCAACCCACCTCAGTCTCAACCCAAGTCTCCATCTCGTCCCACCTCCACATCTTCATCAAAGTCCTCAGCCATCTGGACTCAGGTTGTGAAAAGGTCCATCCCCAGAGCATCATCGGCACCGCAGTCTCCAACTAGAGGACCTTCTATCACCACTTCTCAATTTGATGCAGAGGACGAATTAGTTTCCAAAGCCCAAGAGATCCTTCGTTTAAGAGACGAACTCCAATCTGGTTCCCTTCCCAGCCACCTCTCAGCTAGGCAAAGGAAGAGAACTCGAAAGAAACTTCGCGAACAGCTTGTAGAATTATGCAAAGGTGCACCCACTACAATCTCTCTAAGAGGCTCTTCAATATCATCTGGTTCTACTTCAAGAGACAGGTCCCCCTGTGGGGATACTTCTCTTCCACCGTTACTCTGAGCATTGTTGCTCACCCCTTTTGATGTATATATATGGTAAGTTTTTCTTGGAATATTAGAGGCCTCAATGGTCAATCTAGACAACTTATGGTCAAGCGTTGGTTATATAGATCACGCTCCCTCATAGGAGGGCTTTTGGAAACACATTTGAAGCATGAATCTGTGGAAGAAATAGTCTCTCAAATAGCTCCAGGTTGGAGGTTCGAAAGTAATCACTCAGATACAGCCTTAAACGGAAGAATCATTGTCATTTGGAACCCTATATTATCCGTAATCACTTACTATAAAAGTGATCAGTTGATTCTGTGTGGAGTGCACAATCCTTCTTCCGGAGAATACTTCACAATCGGCTTCGTATACGCTAGAAATCGGGTCGTGGAGCGTAGACCTTTATGGTCTGACATAATCTCACTTGCCAGACAGAGATCAGTGTCTACTTCTCCTCTAATTCTCATGGGGGACTTCAATCAAGTCCTTTCAAGCCAAGAAGTGTTCTCTACTAACCCTACATCATTACAGACTCGTGGTATTGAGGATTTTCATAATTGTTTGATGTCTGCAAATTTATTTGATCTATCTATGCGGGGCTGCCACCACACTTGGAAAAATAACAATCAAGATTCTCCATCAACAAGAAAGCTAGATCGGGCACTAGTTTCAGACTGTTGGATGACTAAATTTCCCCAGTCATATGCTCACTTTGAAGCCCCAGGCTCCTCAGATCATTCTCCATGCATAATTCACTTACAACCAAATGAATTCAGAAGACTCCCAAGATTCACCTTCTTTGATTTCTTTCTTCGACATCCTGACTTTAAGAATCACATCCAAGCAATCTGGTCTTTGTCATACCAGTCACGGTCTTCCATGGCCACTCTCTACAACAATCTTAAATCAACAAGATTTTATTGTAAAGCCATCAACAAGTCGTGTTACAGCAACATCCAAAACAGAACCAAGCAAGCCTTTGAAGACTTAGAAGCAGCTCAACTACAACTTCTACAATCCCCATCTTTACCCCTCTTTGCCAAAGAACGGAATTGCCGAGACACTTGGATGCACTTCTCATCGGCCGAATCAACGTTCCTCAAGCAAAAATCAAGAATTCGTTGGCTAAAAGACGGAGACTCCAACTCTGGATATTTTCATCGAGCAATCAAGCAACATGCCTCTCGGAATTCATTTTTTTCCCTAAAATCCTCAGAAGGGCAGAGGATATCAAATTATGATCATATCAAAGACTTGGTTTTGAATTTTTACAGGAACCTGCTGGGTACCAGAAATGAAGAGGTCTCTCCATATTCGGTTTCTCGCATACAAGCCATTCATCCGTTCAGATGCGGGTCCTCTCTAGCAGCATCACTCATTAAAGCACCTACTCCTGAAGAAATCAAATCAACTTTATTCTCTCTCCCCAAAAACAAATCACCGGGACCAGACGGATTCACACCTGAACTTTTCATCAGCTGCTGGGACATAGTAGGAATGAATTTCACCTCTGCAATCTCAGAATTCTTCACCATTAGCTCCCCTCTACGACAATGCAATGCAACAGCAATAGCTCTAATTCCCAAGATCCCCGGCACAGAGATGCTATCTGAGTTTTGCCCAATCTCTTGCTGCAATACAATTTACAAGGTGATTTCAAAAATCATCGCATCCATAATCAACCTCTTCCTCTCCTCAGTCGTCCAAACCAACCAGGTTGGGTTCGTAAAAGGAAGATTAATGTGTGAAAATATTTTATTGGCTTCAGAGTTGGTATCAGACTTTAACTCGACTTCAACTACAACAAGAGGTTGCTTGCAAATCGATCTCATTAAGGCATATGACAATGTCAATTGGGAGTTTCTCCTCAATATATTCAGAGCCATGAACTTCCCATTGCAATTCATTCATTGGATTCAGGAATGTATCACCACTCCGAATTATTCGGTTGTCTTGAATGGTGAATTGGTGGGTTATTTCCCGGGGGGTAAAGGTCTCCGTCAAGGAGACCCAATATCTTCTTCCTTGTTTGTCATGGCCATGGACATTCTTTCCAAAGAGTTGGACATGGCAGCAAGGTCACAACTATTTGGGACGCATCCCCAATGCGTATCTCCCCTAATTACTCACTTGAGCTTTGCTGACGATCTACTTATATTTTTTGATGGAACCGATTCATCACTTACGGCGATTCTGGAAATTCTCAATCAATTCTACCAAGGCACGGGTCTCAACTTGAATTTGGGCAAATCATCTTTATTTTTGGATGGCAACAATGTAGAGCAAAACCGTCAGTTAGCAGCATCCAAAGGCTTATCCGCAAGAACGCTTCCTGTTCGGTATCTCGGATTGCCTCTTTTACCACATAAATTAAAAATAGCGGACTGCCAGCCACTATTAGGAAGAATTCGTAACAAGATATCCTCATGGCCTGCTTCAAAGATATCGTTTGCTGGGAGGGTTCAATTAATCCAATCAGTCCTATTTGGAATAATAAATTTCTGGTCTGCCGTGTTTCCGTTGCCAAAAGTCTGTCTCAAAAATATCAATCAGATGTGTGCGGCGTTTCTATGGAAGGGTGACTCATCATCTACATCAGGAGCCAAGGTGGCATGGGAAAAAGTTTGCACACCAAAAGTTAACGGAGGTCTCGGGTTACCCAAGCTGGAAATTTCTGGAAAAGTGTTCGGTCTAAAACTCATTTGGTTGCTATATACAAAAGGAGGATCTCTCTGGGTGTCTTGGATAAAGGAAAACATCATCAAGGATAAAATCTTTTGGATCGCGAACCTTTCACGCACAGGTAGTTGGATATGGAAAAGTCTCATGAAGCTTAGACCGTTAGCTAGGACCTTCCTGGTCTGCACTATTAGGTCCGGTCATGATGCCTTATTCTGGCACGATGATTGGACAGGCTTAGGTCTTCTCCTAGACTGTGTTGGTGAGTTAGGTCCTAGATTTTCTGGTATTCAATACAAGGCAACCGTCTCACAAGCTATAAACAATGGACAGTGGTTGGCGTCACAATCACGAAATCGAATTGCTTCCTTACTCTGGCAATGCCTTCCCCCAGATCTTCCTTCAAGTCTAACATCCGATCAAGACTGCTTCCTTTGGCGCACTTCACCTAATTCCCCGCCAAAGGCGTTTACTTCCTCATCTACCAGAGAAGCTCTTTCTCCTGTCTTACCTTTTGTTCCCTGGTTTAAAGATATTTGGTTCTCACAAAGAATACCTAAACACTCCTTTTTGAATTGGCTTCTTGTGCAGGACAGGCTCATCACCAGAGACAAACTATTGAATTGGGGACTAACTACTCCAGCTAATTGCTTGCTTTGTGACACACATCAAGAAAGCAGTTGGCATCTATTTTTTGGCTGTGATTACTCAACAGCCCTTTGGTCATCCCTGTTTCATCATCCTAGCCTAACTTCCCCTACTTCCTCACTCAATTATGGCTCATGGTCTATTGTTACTCCACCAAACAAGAAACTTACATCCATTTGTAAATTGTTATTTCATGCAGGTACTTATCAAATTTGGAAGGAACGTAATGGTAGATTACACAATGCCTCTTCAAAACCGGTTGAGGTGCTAATTAGAGAGATACATGTAATAATCAAAGCAAAACTTGCCTCGTTGGACTGTCAGATGAGAACTTTATCAAACGCTCGGTTCATCAACAATGGGAATTCATCACAATCAACCAAACCCTCGTACCTGGAAGTGTGGTTCCAATTTGTAGGCTATTGAGATTCAACCACTAATTATCCACCTGGTCATTATTTCTGTTTCACTCATGCTTCAACTTGTTTCTTAATTGTATCTATCTAACACTTTTTGTACTCTTCTCCTTTTGGAAGTAAAAGTTTTATTTAAAAAAAAAAAAAAAAAAACAAAGTAAACCATTGATAACCTGCTTGAACCTCTCATTTGTCATCACGTGAAAATTTGACAGCAACTCTTTTTTTAAATAATTGTAAAATTTTTATGTCAATAATCATGCTTGCTCAAGATTTATATATGTGTCAAAGCAAGGAAGAAATAAGATCAAAGTCCCTCTAGCATAATAGAAGCTACAAATTGTATGGGAATAAAGGATTTTAAAACTCACTGGAAAAAATATTTAAAATCAGTTTACAAAGTAAACGGGACTTACTGATGGGTTGTACAAAATTTTGGTTATAGTTTCTGTCCGTTCTTATCAAAAGGATTGAAGTAGAAACAAATGGCACACATATATAAATATTATAATTATTGGATCTTTCATGATGTCATTGTAATTTTATTAAGAAAACTCTACTAAAATATTATGAAATCAGAAACTTATTAATTAAATTTTCTTACAACAACAATGGATTCGATGATATTTTTCAAATCAACATAGAAATTCATATACTAATATTTTAAATTATTATTTGAATACATATAATTTATCATTTTAATACAAATCCCCATAATTATTTATGTATCAAATACACTATCATCTTGATTAGAAAACTTCTTTGCTAGCGCAGACGTGGTTCACGGCTTCTGTTTAACCTTACCAAAAGGGTTTTTTTTACCAATACACTATCAACTTAATCTTGTATTTTTATGATCAAATAACTAGATTCAAATCTCAGTTTGTCGAGGTTTTCTTGACTAGCCGTCTCCGAAGGAGATGGTCTGATCATCTATTACAGTCTTTCGGTTTGTTAGCCAGCGATATCTTTTTGTGAAGTAATCCGATTCACCAAAGAGGGATGTCATTTCCAGATTAAATGGGTTATCGGAGGTCTTTGCGGTCAACGTTTTCAAGGATTGTCGTTTCTTGGGTTTGTGTTTGTTTGATCGTTAGAGTATGGCTTTTTCTGCGTATTTGTTCTTTTGGATTTGGTTTGCCTAGTCTCTTTTGTTGTAACTAGTCTGTACTATGCTTTTTTTTTTGGGGCTTTTGGCTTCGAAGATTTGTTTCTGTCGGTTTTATCTCCTGTAAAAGTCTTAGGTTTAGTTTGTGTTTCATTAGGTTTGTAAACAAAGTTGGTTTACTTTAATCAAGTGAAAAAAGAAAAGACTGTCCAATCTATTTAGACAAAAAAAAACTAGATTCAAATCATAAAGGCTATTTGCAAAAAAAGTGGGAATCAAATGAAAAAGAAAAACTAGAGCGAAAGTAAGTGGGAAAAGAACAATAATAAGAATAGGAAGGGAGAACTGATGAGTGAGGCATGTTAAGATATTACCCATTCTTGGTATAAAGTTTGAACATCTTGTCCCATCTTTCTTCTTCATGTCCCTTCCATTTATATAAACGTTTTATGTATAAGCATGTGTGTGTATATTATGTATATATTGTTGTACAATAATCATCATGTGTCATAAGGACGATTGTTTTTAAACTAAAAAGAAACACATTTCCATAGTCATTACCGATTATTGGATGACTTCTTTTCTTTTTGTGGACACTTCATTCATTTGTATAGTATATATATAATATATAACTTTAAAATTTGACTTAGAAACTTTTTAAAAAATAATCCTAGAACTTCACTTAAATTGAAACGAAAAGAGTGGCAACTATATGATTAGTTGGTTGTAAATTCTAATTAGTAGAATCAAAGATAAGATATGCTATTATGTAGTATTATGCCATTGATGAAGATAAATATGCTGTGAGATAATCCATTAGAGTTCGAATCGTGACTACCGTCAATTAACATAAGGTAAATTTCGACGGTCTTCCAAAATACTCTTGACGATTGCGGATATTTTGGGTTTAGACAAAAATTTTCGAACTTCGGATACCAAAATCATTTAAAAATACTTCATTTAATTTCGCGCATCTTCATTTAGAACGCTAAGATTGCTAAAAAACAAAACCTTACTCTTACAAACTAATCTCTATATTGTATTTCAATATATATATATATATATATATATATATATAATGATTTTGACTTCAATTGAATTGTTGTTTGTTGTATAAACTATGGAAGTTAAACAAATTTATTTCAATTATTTTTATATGGATACTGTTTATGTCAATTTAACTATACCTTTTCATTTTTGAATAGGATAAATTTAGTTTCTTAAATGTTTTGAAGCAAGGAATAAAAAACATCAATACTGAGATATAAAGAGGGAGTACAAAACAATCCTGCAAGGCTGCACGCAGAATAAAAAAATTCCAAGAAAAAGTGATTTTAATATCTGCAAAAAATTCCAAAAACTTTTTAATGCAATGTCTGGTACCGTTACGAAAAGTAAATACTTATTTATAAATTTCAATTTGTCCACTTGCAGACACAATCATTTCGTTGTAGAACGTACCACCACCATAACATCAATTATATGAAATATTACAATAACCAAAATAAAATCCCCAATTTTTTCTTCTTCTGTAAAGTGTCTTTTTAATTATTTGACATAATAATCTTTGTAGTATTGACATTGTCTTAAAAGTCGAAGATGGCAATGATTAAACCAAAAATAAAAATGGGCATTGATATTGGGAACAGAGTTTGACCATTGACTTTTCGTGTAATTAATCTCTCCACCGTTCCACTACCATAACTAAAAGAGGCCGCGGACAAAAATAAAGCCAATTAATAACATGAATTTTACATTTTTAAAATAATTATCTAGATCTTTTTCATGATATTAATGAGTAAACTTTTATTGAAAAACATACTTCCTGTTTAAACTTTTAAAAAATTCACATATATTAAAATAATAATAAATTTTAATTAATAAATACATTGTTTTAATAAATTTTATATTTTTCCATGTAAATAAACCAATCTTACGAATTCAAATATTTACACTTAGTATTTTTTAATTAGACAACTTATTATTTAAATGCATTGAAAACTTAAAAAATTAATTTTTATAAAATAAAAAAAATGTGTAAAATATTACTCCCTCCGTTTTTCAAAAGATTATCTTTTTAAATTTTTCGCACAAATTAAAAAATTTATGTTTTCCATAAAAATAACATTAAGTATTCCAAATCAACCAACAGACAAAAGTAATGCAATTATTCTATTGATCAAAAAAGTCACTCATTAAATTTCTACATTGAAAACTTAAAACAACATTCTTTTGAAACAAAAATAATATCTAAAACGTCAATATATAAAAAACGGAGGGAGTAGTTTTTTTTCTATGCTTTGTAATCGGTGAAGAGTTTTCCCGATAAACGAAAAAAACCATTTATAAAATATATTGAAACTGGTAAACGAATATCCTATTCATCAAAAACTAAAACTAAAAACAAAATAGAGGATTTAGACATTTTAAATATGATGTAAATTATGCTTAATCAATTTCCAGCAGCAACAGATAAAGAAAAAGTGGTTAAGGTTTTGTTTTGTTTAATTTACAAACTAATATCTATATGTACATTTGAATTTGGATGGTAATACGACGTCGTCTAATCTAAAATTATTTGAAAAAGGTATATATACATATATACTCATAAACATAAGTTAGCTATCTTGAAACAACATTACTAGTAGTACTATTTACTGTCATGGTAGTTGAAGTTAGTTACAGCTACAACCCTGTAAAAATCCAAACCTAGCTCCAAGAATCATCTCATTAATAGATAACCCTAATACTCTAAGTGACCCATGAAACCAAAACATGGTCAAGTCAACTGAATATTAATTAGGCAAATGAGCCATCGTATGATGATATGACCTGTGTCTAGTGCCCTTGTTATACATCTCCATCATCCTATAAATTTCTATGAAAAATATAAACTTTTTTAATATGTGTAAAAAATATAAAATAACAATTTAATTATAAATACAGATAGTAGATTGTATATTTGTAATGAAATGTACTAGTAGTAATTAATAAATCAAGTGTATATTGCTAATTACTTGAAAACGAGATATAACATATAAGTGCAATTATGATATACGAGACTGGAGACGGATCATAAGTTTTCACTTGATATGCTTTTACGAGGAATATAATGCATGTCAAAAAAATAAAAGAAAAAAAGCAACATTTATTCTCGTATACAACACAAAAGGGTGTCTCAGCTTTTCATCTCTTTGCAGTAAAACTTACCCCTTTCCTTCTATTTGACTCCTCCACATCTCAATAACTAATACTTATAATTATCGGTTATTTTCTTTGTCAATAAGAAGTAAAATTTTAAAATAAATAAAATAGATTTTAAAAATTGTGATATATAGAGAACATTGAACATCTACCAAGCCCTTCATGTTGTCCATCAACACTCATTTTTACCAACTATTGTTTTTATTTATTTTCTAGTTCAACTATATAAACAAAAACCCTATAATCTTTCGCCTTTAATTTGGTACACAATGCATCAACCGGTTTAACTAATAACTAACCACCATTTATTTATATGTAATAATTTTGAGAAAATACCAAGTTTGGGATTGGTAAAAATAGTAAAGTAAAGTCACGAGTGAAAGTGAGAATGAGAAAGCGAGAGCTAGAGAAGGTGGCAATAAATACTTATGAGAGAATATTAAATAAGAAGAGAGTAGTACTCTGGTTAGGCTTTGGCCTTCACAAACACATACAAACAAAACTAAATTCCTGTCCAAAGCCTTTAAAGAGAGAGTAAAGGCATAATTCTTTTTGCCCTTTTGCCAGTCCCCTTAATTATTACAACATTCACATATTACCAACACCAACACTTGTTTAAGTTCCTTTTTTTTTTTTGAAAATTTATATCAACATTACATCAATGATCAACAACAACAACAAATTAGCTCAAGAGGGATAGACTAATTAAGAAAATATGACTCTAACAAATTTAAACTAAAAATACAAACATATCTTCTATAGAGAAAAGATAGTTATAAAATTTTAAGAAGATAGAAAATGAAAATATTTTAGAAAGATAAGGGTCTTACAAGGTCAAGAAAAGGCCTTACAAGGTCAAGAAAAAAAATATTGATAAATTTTTTTTTTTTTTTTTTTTTAAATAAATTATAAGCTCAGATAGGATAACACCATGTTATCAATGAAATTGGAGTTCCAAAGAGAAACTCTCCACACAACTGACCCAATAATCTCTATGCATCATCATGAGGGTTAAGTTTATGTTACTGCCTGCAGTCCACAAAAAGAATCTTATTACACTCTTTACAAATTATATATGCAATTCCAAATATTCATATCATTTTTGTAGATTTTTGTGATATCAAAGTAAAAGGTCCAATTTATCTATTCATAGCATACCTATATATATAAGAAAGCTAGTTTGTACATATCCACATATATATGATTCTATTATATGTTATGCATATTTCCATTTTCCAATAAATATATGAAAACAATCATCATCGTAAATCAAAAGTAATGAAAGTGTGTCGATACGTATATATTTTGATATGCATGTCTACATTAACAATAGGACTTATACATATATATATATATATATATATATAATACTCTTTTACACTACATATATATGATCCTTTTAAACAATTATCTATCATTAACACATTAACAACGAACAAACATGACTGCTAGAGAACAAAAACCCTAATCATTCACACTATATATATCATATATACATAAACATAAAACATATTCTATATAGACTTTTACACATGTTATGCATATAACCTTGGAGAAACTTCTGGTTCGTTTTTTTCATCCATGTTAGTTCTCTCTTTTTCATGTGAGAGAGAAAAGTAGAAAGAGAGAGAGAGAGAGAGAGGAAGTGTTGATAAACGGTGAGATGTGGAGAAGGCATCAAGTGAAGGGGTGATTTTAAGGTGAACCAATAAAAAAGATAATAAATATAAATAGATAATAAATTAATAATTAACCTTCGTGGGCCTGGGCCCAATTAGACCTTTGCGAGAGATCATGGCGTCCTCACTGCCCGAAAAGAGCTGTCTACATGAACTTGATGACGTCATCGTTGCGATATTAGCCTGCCCGGACACCAGACCGTTCTGCCCGAAGATGGTCCTCTTCTCTGAGTTTGTAGTTTCTTTGGTCCTAAGCGAAATAAAAGTCAACAGGTCAAATAAAAACTCGAAGCTTATTATGCTTTCATTCTACTTTTCTTTCATTTGTCAGCAGTTTTCTTCATCTGAATGGTTTTTGTCATGTTAAATGTATATTGTTAGAACTTATATTTTGAATTATATAATTGAACTCTTGTAACATTTTTAAAAGTTTAATAATTCAATATAGCTGGACTAGACTTCCAAGCTAAACAAATTATTCATTTGTTAGTGAAAATACCGAGTTTGAGCAAATTAAGAGAATCTTGGTAAATGGAATTCCTCAATTTTAGGGAAAACACAAGTTTTCAAATTTCAAACTAAATTATGTTCACATACAAATTTGTTTATTATATTCTCCCTTTTTCTGGTATCTAATAAATTTTTTCTATATTAAAAATAGCCCTTATTAAGAAATTTTTATTTTGCTTTATTAAATAATACATTAAACATAACTTAAACAATGAATAAAATTAGTATTTTGTTATTGGTTATAGAATATTTAGTATATATAAAATAAACATGAAAAATTTTTATATTTTAAAACAAAATTTTTCTTAAACATATGGAGCAATTAAATAATATTTTTCTAAAAACTTATCATGTGATTCTATCTTTTAAGTTTACTAAAAAATAAAGATTTCACTTATTAAAAGAAGTTTTGTCAATTCAGTGTATGAAACTGTTTGCTACATTTTAATTGATGTTCACAGTTTTGACATATAAATTTGATTTCATTGGGAGGACAAGGTCTCTTGAGAGATGGAGTGGGAGTAGGTACCCGTTCTGTTCGAGTTAGGCTAGATGGGAGTCGTGCCAAGATTTCCATTGCTCCTTTATCCCAGCTACTGGCGTTTGTTGACTCGTTATTTTCTGTCTTGAAAGCATTTTTATGGTTTCGCCTCTGCGATTGTCGGTTGATATTTTTTTAGTTTGTAGGTTTTTTTTTGGTGGACTCTAAAAAGATGTAGGAGTTGGGTGGTCCGTGGCAACTTGGATCTCTGCTGCTCGTTTTCTTGCGGTTTTGTTGGCTTTTTAATCTTTTTTTTCCTGCGTTTTGTTTCGTCTGCTGCTATTTCGTTTTTTTAACTTATCGATTATTGTGTTTTATATTAATATTTTGTTGTTGTTTTAGTTGTTTTTTTTACAGGTTTACACAAAAAGAAATGATTTCATTCCTTGTACTTTAAACAACATTAAATATACCTAATTTAACAAAAAATATTATAGAGTATAAATGATAACAAAAACCAAATAGTTTAAACAGTTGCATATAAATTTGAAACATCAATCACATGAAACAACAAGTTTCTCAAAAACATTATTAGAAATAAATCAGATTGGAGTATGTAAAAGATTATAAATCTTAAAAATGAACTAAACTAAAAGAAAAATAGAGAATTGGTTTCAAAGAAAGTGATTACTCCCTCCGTTTCAATATGTAAGTAGTTTTGCTTAAAAGCGCAGGTATTAAAAAATTTTAACTTTTTGAAAGGAGTAATAAAAAGTTTTTTTGTTTATTGTACACAATCATTTTGTGTACAACATTTAATTAGAGAAGTTTTTTATTAGTGGTTATTTTTGATGGGGAAACGTGAAAAGTTAGAGAGAGATTATTGCACATATTTTGCTTTTAATTTATAGTAAAATATTATTTATTTAAATTATTTTATTGCATTAGGTTTTAAGAACACTTTATATTATGAAACAAATCATTTTAGTTAAAACTACTTATATATTAAAACAGAAGGAGTATAGTTATAGAAAAACAAAAGAGTTAATTGAGTATTAAGTAATGAAAAGTCTGAGATTTTGTGGGGAACAGAAACTTTGTGGGCGTGCGGGAAAATCACAGTCAAAATACTTTATTATAACTACTCACATTATTATATCAATTCAGACGGCAAGAGGAATCCCTTGACGTGCGTTCCTATATTTATTATTACTATTTTTCTTTAGTGTGTTAATGTGATTATTAATTTATAGTACTTGATTTTCTTACAATTAATTATACGTATTGGTTTATGGTCTTCGGTATAAGACATTTTAATTGTTATTTTCAAGAAAATATATCTTTTTTTCTTCTTTTTGTAAAATAGAAAGCCAGGACAAGGTCCTTTAATTTATAAAAAGGGGTCCCCTACAATTATGACGAGTAAGAATATGATTTATTTCGTTTATTTTTTTTTCTTGGCCCATATCAATCTGTCTGTTATCTCTTCTGTCTCTTTTCTTTGTACTATGTTTTTCATATATATCTTTCGTTTATAATTCTAGTTTTGGCAGAACCGGCACTATGCAAAGTCGAATGAAACATTAGCCTACATTTTTCATATTTTATAAGTATGTCTTCATATTTAATAGTTTTCTAAAATCAAAATTCTATATATAGATGGATATAGGTAACTAATGGTGGAGTTGACCCCGCTTAAATATTAATTTTTTCAATTTTTTTTTTTTGAAAATTCAAATTCTATGTACATTAATATTTTGATCCCATTCATCCTTTCCCTTCCTTTGCCTTGATTCTGCAAGCTGTCTCACTCTTTAGCTTTACCTGCAACCACAAATGAGGCATAAGCAAAGCTATTGCTTAGTGAGTACAATTTAATCCGCAACACTTAGCCACAATATAGATTTGTTTCCTTAGAACTTATCTTTCCAGTTTTTACTTAATAGTTCGGATTAGGGTTTCCTGATCATCTGGATTCACCCAGATGCATCACCAGTCTAACCCACAGTTCGGCCAGACTGCCCTGACTATCCGGATTCACGCGAATCAGTCACCAGTCTAGTCCAGTACGCTTTAACAGTTCGGCTCACATGGCCATTTCAGTACATTTCAGCTTCTTTGCCTTATCCGTTCATGATTCGGTCATTATTTACCCGAATCATGCATCTTAGCCACATAGACTATTTTAACAGTAAACGGCTTTTACTAGCCTTAGACAGTCACAAAGAAAGTCTAACAGTTCTACACGCACTCACCTTAACAATTTGGACGAACTGGCTGGATTGCTTCGGATTATGCGGTTTGATCGGCACTTCGGACTGACTGAATCCCTTCTTCTCGGCTAAAATCACGAACTGATTTTCCCTTGCTCGAACTTTCTCTCTCTATGCTTAACTTTCTCTCTCAAGATAGTTTTCTCACGCAAAGAGTTGAAATGAGCCGATCAATTCACTTAAATAGGTGAGATGGCGGTTTTCAGTCGAGCCAACCGCTCCTTCAACTGTCCAATTAGATCATGCCAAGTCATCAATCCGCAGCATTCTTCAGAAAACCGCTTGGGCGCATAACTTCGCATAACTGCCCACGTTCTGATGCGAACATCAGTCTGCATAACCGCTCATGCGCGTGTTCACTCGCACACGCATAGTCCGAAAGTCCCAACTGCCGACAAGCATAACTGCCTTTTCCGAAACCCGACAGTCTTAACTGCTTTGCCGAATTCGACAAGCTTAACTGCCTTGTCCGGATCCGACCAACCTGTCTAGATTCGATGGTTTTCACCAACCATCCGACCAACTTCACCTCCTTCCACCAACTTCCATCAACTTTCACCAACCACGCTACCAACCATCCGACCAACTTCCGAATTTCTCGAAATCAGCTCCTTTGACCGGATTTCCACTTGATTGCATGATTTTAACTCAATCCTTGAATGAACTCATCCAACTACATTTAGATTCCCACTTGATCTGATCTAAGCCAATGATATGATCTTCGATCTTCGATAATTCTTGATCGATCTTCCCGAATCGGTCCAAAGATGCTTGTCAAGCATCCCAACCATGTTGCCCATGCATGGTCTAAGGGGGAACTAGCATCATTCGGTCCATCCAACCCAACCGGTCCAGTGCTCAACTAGACCCACCCTCTATAATATTAGTGACAATTTTCGGATTTCCACTAGGATACATTACATGTGTTTGAGGAGTCACTGCCTATTTAATTATTAATAATAAATAGACTTAGACTGAAACTCAATCAAATGATGCATCTTTTCCCGAACTAGTCAAGGAACCATGCTTAAACTTAGCATTGTTCTCGAACTGATTTTCTATACTTAGAATTTTTCCAAAAATTTTCCCAACACACGGACTGAACCTCTTTGTACTCGACTTTCATGATTAGAACTGGCCGTCCCGACCAGGATTTTGGTTCACGGGCGCTACACCAGGCCCATTCCGTCTCAACACGGACTATCCATGGACATGTCTGCAATATAAGCGGGCTAATTAGGCAGTGCCCATAATTGTCCGCTGTCCATAGCAGACTTGTCCAAGCGAACATGGGCTGTCCATTTGGACATTAATTTTAGGTCTAAATCTAAAAACTATAAAATAAAAAATAAAAAATAAAAAAATAAAAAACTATAAAAGCTATAAAAAAACTATAAAAGCTATAAAAAAACTCTTAAAATTATAAAAATATAAAGATTGTAAAATTAAAAAAATTTATAAAAATTATTTTCTATTTTGAATTTTATATAATTTAATATATTTTAGGGAAATTTAATCAGTAAAAAAAATTCTTACTTTTCTGCATCTTATATAATTATTAATCAAAATATTATAAAAAGTGATTTTTATAAGTTTTAAATTTTTGTAGAGATTTATATATATAAAAAATTATATGTTGAATTTGGATTAATTTAGTAATAAAGGTCACAAAACATGAAAACTTGAAAACCACAAATATGGTAAGCGGGCGTCCGCGGACAAGCTTGTTTGGACGCGGACGTTATTGGGCACGTACATAATTTGGTCCGCGTCCATGCGGGCTTGCCCATGAAGCGTCCAAAAAAATAAATGTCCATGCGGACAGGCCCAAATGGGCGCGGGCAAGCCCAATTGACACCCCCAAGCACGCCTCTGGATGGTCGAAACCAAGAAAGAATCTTTTTCATCCTTTAGTTTACATGCTTTTGAAGATGACTTTAACTTTGCATGTTGCGACTACTATTGTTGAAAAGTGTTTTTCAGGAACGAAGATTGTGAAAATCGTACTACGTAATCGCATCGGAGATCAGTTTCTCAGTGTTTGTCTTGCTTGTTACATCGAAAAAAATTATTTGAAGATGCAAAAAATGTAATGGTGATTAAAAACTTTCAAGATATGAGTGCTCGTAGAATTCATTTATAAATGTATCGTTTTTCTATAGTTAAAAACTTTTTTCTTCTATTTATATAACCTTGGTCAAGAAAAATTTTAATTACGGCACTCTCTCTGTATATAGTTCTATTTAAAAGAAAAAAATTATGTTCTAAAATAGAAATAGATAAAATATTGATTTTGACATTTTGAATTTATGTTTTAAACCCCAAAATTTGAGGGCCTGAGTTTTAGCCCCATAACTTAACTTTACTATAGCTGAAAATGCTAGTTAAAAACTGTGATGTAACATATATATCATTATAAAGTAAGGAAAATAACAATTTCCAAGAAATGCTCTGATTATCTAAAGTTAAACATGTAACTCACTATGGAATTTGTTATGTTTCTCAGATTTTGTTATAAAAATTGAAAACATAAAGGCAATAGTATTATACTAAATCTTAAATTAAACTGCAGCCGTCGTATCTTACACTAGGATTTAGATGGTCCTTTTAGCCCATATGAAAGTAAACATTTGATATATAGAATCTATTGAAACGTAGCCCATTTTAAGGCCATATTAATAGTAATGAGGTGTACCAATATGTTAACTTGGATATTGCATTAAATCAACATATTTATATAGCCGCATGAAAGCTGTAAAAAGTTTTGATAAGAACAAAGTTTATTGAATTGTTAGATAACCATACTAAAAATGTCATGCATTGCATATTGACAATTTGACACCGTGAATAATTTCAGGGTAAACTAATACAAGTAGTTCTAGATATATAAAATACATTCTGCTATTTTGTGTGACATAAAGAAATTGTGAAAACGTCAACTTCAATACGCATTATGAAGAAACTAATGAGCATCGTTAGGAAGTTGTAAAACTGTGGAGTCTCATTATTGGTTTTGGGACTTATATAGTGCAGTTAATGCCAATCACATGAATCATGATAATTAGTGGAGCTACACATCACGACCGACCATCTCCAAACTTCTAGAGAACCGATTTCAAACTAATTAAGGATTAAGCATTAAGTATTTGTAACTCGTACGAGGATCATTCCTTTTCTTAAAATCAAATTAAATATTCCTTCCGTTTTGTTTTATTACTAGTTGTTTTATTAAAAGCATGTATATTAATATAATTTTTTTATATTTTTTTATTTTTTATGAATTTAACTAAAACAAGTAAATATTTGAGTTTTTCTTAAAAAAACTTTTTATTTAAGAGTTTTACTGTATTGAGATTTGGAAAAAACTTATAATGTGAAAAAAAAAAAAATTTCATAACAAGTAAAAAAATGAAACGGAGTGAATATTATGATCCGTCCTTTATACGATAATTTTTTTTCTTTAAATTAAAGCTTTAGGGCATTTTTTAGTTGCTGTTAGTGAGTAAAAACTAACGATTTATTCTCTTAAACTAACGATTTTTATTGCTGTTGTAATTTCTAGGAAAAATAATAATAGTTGTTATTTCTTTTATTTATTATAATGACCATATTTTTTAATATCGGTATCACTTTTTGTATTGTTTCATGTATATTTTATTTGACAACTATTAATACAACTTGATCAATCAAAGTAGTAGAAACAAAGATCTTCACAGATTTTCGGGACTTTTCTTTAATCTCTATCTGTGACACCATTCAATGTTAAAATTACTACGGAAAAGAAAATTAAAAAATTTATTAAACGAATTGTTCACAACTCAAAAATGTACATTCAGCTTTCATCCTTTACAATCTTGAGTTTAACAAAAATAAATATTGTAGAAAGTGAAGTTAATGGCAATCATGTTTATCGTCAACATTTGCAACAATGGAAGCTTTTTACTTCTCTTCTGTCAATGGGACCTTCAACACGTCTTCCTAGACTACTTATTAGAAATTTATAAGATCTACAAGATAATTCAGAAAAACAAGATAGTCTTTTTCGATTTATCGCTTTAAAGGATTATGTGATATGCTTTCTGCTTTAGGGTTACATGATTCCAAGTTGGTGTATGATAAATTCACTTAGATTAGTCCGAGGCATTCGCATTTTATTTACATCACAGCCTCATTGAGCTCTAGCCAATGCTAATTGGATTTTGCGAGTCAATCCATCACAAGTAAGATATATTTAAACTCGTTGCATCAAATAAGCGCAAACCAATATGTTTGCCATCCTTAACACCAGTTGGCATAGGCTAGTAATTTATAATATGCTAATTTTTCATTTGTTCTTACAGAATAAACTTCTATTAATCTGGTTGATAATCCCAATTTGCACGTCAAACTATTCTCCATATCAAATGATTGAGTTATACACCGAGCTAGTCATGAAATTTTAAAGACCACCATATAAAATAAATAACATAGACCGGTTCTTAAAATAACGTTTTGAAAATGAACCAATTTTTAAAATAAAATTGACCTCGAACTCGTGCCTCTGAACCGGTCTTGGTTATATAGATGTCTTATATTGTTTTGATTCTATCCAACTCATTAGTGCATTAAAGGAGACAAAGCAATAGGGGACTACTCCTTCAAATTCTTCCAACTATTATTTTTGATATACTCTCAATTTTATTTCTAGATCAGTCTTCTAATTTTTGGTAAGTCTCAAGATTACATAACATTAGAGCAGATTACTTAGCCAAATCTGCTAGAATTTGACAATTATCTGTTGGATTAGTCGATGACTATGTACTCTGATTATGTTAATATACTATTCTGTTCACACACACAAAAAGAAACTTATCCTCTTGACATTTGTGGCCACATAATCTACTTTTCACAATTTGCCCACATCCCCAATAACTCACTACTTATATATATACATCAATCACACTAAGACAAATTAAAGGTTAAACCAAACCCCCACAAATAAACCTGAGATGGATTTGATTCCTCAGAGAAAGAAGCTGAATTTTTTGGTAACCATCTCAATATTATTGGTATCATTACATAATCAAGATTATAACATTGAAGCACAAAACTCAGACAAAGTAGTGAATCTTCCGGAACAACCATTGAATCCAAAGATCTCTCAGTTCTCAGGTTATGTGAATGTGAATAAAGAAAACACACGATCACTCTTCTACTGGTTCTTTGAAGCTTTGTCTGAAACTCCATCAACAAGACCTCTTGTTCTCTGGCTCAATGGAGGTCCTGGATGTTCATCTATTGGATATGGAGCAGCATCTGAATTAGGACCTTTTCGTGTTGTTGAAAATGGGACTAGTCTTAGCTTCAATCAATACTCTTGGGTCCAAGGTTTTTTCTCTCTTTCTTTCTTTATTTTATTTTATTTTATTTATGTATAATACTTGCAGTACTAACTTTTAATGTAAATTAAATTGTTAATATATTTGCAGAAGCGAATATGTTATTTTTGGAATCACCTGTTGGGGTAGGGTTTTCGTACACCAATTCATCTTCGGATTTTGACAATCTCAACGACAGTTTCGTTGGTAAGTAAGTCCCCAAGAAGGTTGTCTATTTTTCAGATTTTTTTTTTTTAAATATTGAAAAGTAATAAGAAAAGCATATATAATTGAAAAATTAAAGTGAATTCTGTATAATACCACAATAACTAGTTTGTAGGACAAATATATAACACATTCCTAATTGTTTTTTTTTTTTTTGGTGAGCCCACATTCCTAATTGTTATAAAAAATAACTTTAAAATATTTTTTCTAAAAAAACACCAAAAATATGAAGTTAATTTTAAAAATTCAGAATTAAAATTTTTTAGTTTAATTTTATGATTTAGTTTTGAAGAAATGGATGAGATTTTTTTTTTTGGTGTGGAGAAATGGATGAGATTTAGTTGTAAAGAATTAGAGTTAACGTTTAAATTTAAAATTATTTAAATTTATATTATTTTTGGAATAATTGAAAGCGTTTGATAATTTTGAAATAGAAACAAAAAAAAATATGTTCGAGGATCTAACAATAATTAATGCGGAAAAAAATTGATACATAATAAATGAGGAAATATTTGACAACAGCTGAAGATGCATACAACTTCATGGTTGCTTGGTTGGCAAGGTATCCCCAATACAAGTCTCGTGATTTCTTCATCACTGGTGAAAGCTATGCCGGTGAGTTTTATTAATTGTTCTGATGTTTCCTTCCCTCAAGTTTAATTATCTTTCTACGAAATTCACAGTACAAGGCTGAAGCATCAAATTAAAGTGGATTTTAACGAATCAATTGTAAATTTGTACAATATGGGTGTTGCAATTTTACAGGGCACTACGCACCTCAGTTAGCCGAACTTATATACGATCAAAACAAAGTTAAACCAAAGGACTCCTTCATTAATCTCAAAGGCTTCATGGTACGTACGTATTATTAAACAAAAGTGGAGGTCATTAAGTGAATTAATGATCATTAGATTAGTGATTTAATTTTTTAGAATGATATATTAATGATTTGTAAATACTACTAGTTAAAAATCTATTGTTATTCATTTATACTATTGGATTTTAAAATAAAATTTAATTTTAATGAATTTGAAAATACGAAAAACATATTAATTTTGTTATTTTAAAACTGAATAATTTTAAAATCCAAAAATTTTAATATTTATAAATGTAAATTTCATTAAAAATACCATGACTAATAACAGCCGATCGATTACCTAGCAATTGTATATTTACGAGTGCGGTTATTTACGACCGATGCCTTTTTCTAAATAAAAAAGACTTTCTATAATCCGTAGTATAGTAGAATTTCAAAATAATAGCACAATTCACACTTTCATTGTTGTTATAACCTTGTTTAATAAATTTTAATTATACAATTAAGATATTATTTATAGTCCGAAAATTAAATTTAATACACACATACACATAATTATAAATTAAATCAAGGTTTTTTCTTTCAATTCCATCCAAAATTTATTCTGTATATTTTAAAATTTCGTACTTCCACTGAATTTTAAAACTCCAATATTATAAAAATATAACCTATATATTTTGTGAATTAGGTAGGGAATCCATTAACGGACGACGAGTACGATAGTAAAGGACTATTAGAATACGCATGGAGCCACGCAGTGATCTCCAACTCTCACTACGACACAGCAAAACGTAACTGCGACTTCAAGTCTTCAAATTGGTCAGAGCCATGCAACTTGGCGATGAGGGCAGTGTTTGCAAAATACAAAGAAATCGATATTTATAACATATATGCTCCCAAATGTAACACCAATACCTCATTAGGAGCTTCCTTCTTCGGTTCCGAAGATTATAAGTCTCCGGCGACGAAGGACTGGTTCAAGAGAGTGAAATGGTATGAAGGATACGATCCTTGTTACTCTAATTATGCTGAAAAATATTTCAACAGAGTCGATGTTAGATCGTCACTTCATGCCACTACACCAGATGTGTCAAGGTGGAAGACTTGCAAGTAAGTTTTTATATACAATTGGTATGAATTTTCTATATACTATGCATTTATATTAAACAAAGTTGAATTTTAACTATTAAAAATTGTGAATACAGTGATTCGATATTGCAAAGGTACCAATTCACGGTCACCTCAATGTTGCCTACCTATAGTAAGCTTATCAAAGCTGGTCTCAAGATATGGGTTTATAGGTACTCTATTTACACTATTTATGTTGGTGTCTGTTTTTTCTCCATCAATATTAGCTGTTACCAATGTTTTGAAAACCGAACCAGATCCCGAATCGGAAAATTTTCTGGGTCACAGGCGGGTTTGATAATTTGATGAATTTGTATATATATAATTAGTATTTTATTCATATTACGTTTGAAAATATATATTTTATAATTATAAATTTTGGATATAAAAGTTTTTTAATTATAATGATGAATAAAAACATATGTCAATATTTTAAATATAAAATCAATAAAAAGTACTAAGAAAACATAATAAATTAAATTATATGTTGTTATATTGTGAATATGACACTTGAAAATCATTTAACTCTTTCGTTGAATGTTCTAAAAGGCTATTAGGAACATCGAACTGTATTATGTACCTTAAAAACCTATTAGAAAATATTAAAATTAGGAATTAATTAAAAATTAAACATGGTTTAACACGGTTCAATTGGATCGTTGGCCCGAGCTTTTGCCGGTCCGACCCGGATTTTTGGCCAGCTCAATTAGATTTGGTATTTATTATTGACCCAATCCGAACACTCCTCCAAATTAAAATTGAACCCGGTCGGATCTCCGGTCCGGTTTTCAAAACGCCGATTTTTACCTTTATATGCCAAAACGCGGTTATCATAAAATGTAGATGTAGTGACGTCCAAAATACCAATAGATATAATTAAACATTCATTTTTGTTGAAATGGATGGACTATTAAATATGTGTTAGTGTTTTCATTAACAAATAGTGGAGACGCCGATGGGAGAGTGCCGGTGATCGGAAGTCGGTATTGTGTTGAAGCTTTAGGTTTATCTATCAAATCTAAGTGGCGTTCTTGGTTCCACAATCATCAGGTTAGCCTAATTCATTATTTAAAAAAGTGCGACTTTTGGTCAGTTAAAATAGCTAAATCTTGGTCCGTGCCTAAATTTAAACATATATATGAACTTTTAGCCAAACAGTTACATTTGTTCCCACTATCGAATATTACAATTTATTTTCCTTTTTTTTAAGCCTAAATCATCGTAAATTCTACACTGTAAATTTATGAAGGTGGGAGGGAGGATAACGGAGTACGAGGAAGGGTTAACGTTCGTAACGGTAAGAGGAGCAGGACATTTAGTCCCCCTCGACAAACCTGAAGAAGCTCTCGCCCTTTTCCGTTCCTTTATTAACGGTCAAGAACTTCCGTCAAGCCCCTAGATACCATCATCATCATTATATACTCTCTTAAAAATTGTTACTGATTATTAAATCATCATACAGAAATAATAAATCCAACCACAAATAACATGTCACTGTTTTCGTTATACTATCCAACCATTTTCTAGTATTAATATTTTGCACGATAACATATGAGTGTACCGATATGTACGAACGTGGAGAATAATTACGTACGGTTATCTTAGTTTTGCAATTTTTAACGATAGCAATCAACTACATGTTTTTTTTTTTTAGCGAATTTTGGAAATTATGAACTTTTTGGCCTATAATCTCTTCCAGTGATCGAAACCAACCATTAATAATACATGTTTAAGGCGTACATCACTCCTTCTAAAAAATTGATGTATATATTGGGCCTAATTGGGCATTCTTACGTTTGTAAAGTGTAGGTCCATTAGCTTCTCTTATTTGTCGATATGTAACTAATATAAGTTTTCGAAAAAGCCACAAAATCAATATACAAACCTACTTTATCATCTTTGAATTCAAGATTTGACATGGTATCAAAGCCATCAACCTAAACATCTTCATAGGTTGACGCTCATTTCATATCAAAAATTTTTTCTCTCTTCTATTCTCACGATGGCAGAGACTCCAAACGCTCGTCGAACGATATCTCCATATGACCTAACTTCCGGAGATAATCCTAGTATTCTCATCTCAAAACCATTGCTTAAAGGTCCCAACTACGATGAACGGGCAACCAACTTCAAGCTAGCTTTAAAGGAGAGAAAGAAATTCAGATTTGTTGATGGCTCTATTGCTCAACCCGCTGCAGATTCTCCTGACTTTGAGGACTAGACAACAAACAACACTCTCACTGTTTCGTGGATGAAGCTTACTATTGATGAAACACTGTCATCAACTCTTTCTCGTCTCGGTTATGCTTACTCTATGTGGGAACATATTCAAAAACGATTTGGAGTAAAAAAATGGTCAGTGTGTACAACGTTTGAAAACTGATCTTGCGAATTACAGACAGAAGGGTCTAGCTATTGAATCGTACTATGCTAAATTAACACAATTGTGGCGTAGTTTATTCGATTACCAGCAAGCAAACACCATGGAAGAAGTTCGTAAAGAAGGAGAAGAAGACAAGCTTCATCAGTTTCTTATAGGATTAAATGAATCCATTTACAGAGTTGTTAAGTCTTTGTTGCTTTCTCGTATATCCTTGCCTAGTCTTGAAGAAGCTTACAACAAATTGGTTCAAGATGAAGAATCAAAACTCATGGGTAGATTACAGGAAGAAAAAAATGAAATTGTTAGCTTTGTTGCACAAGCAATACATGTTTCTTTGCAGACATCGAAGCAAAGAGGATGCCAATTCACAACACCTACAAGTTCTCAGATTCATTGCACACATTGCGGCCGTTCAAGTCATTTGGCGGAGAATTCACTACAAGAAATATGTCTTTTCTTAGCGGTCGAAAAACGTTATCGTAAGATAGCATATCGGTTAATTAAATGATCTGACAGCGCCCGTCATTATAGGTCAGACACTTTAGATAGCGGATTTAATGTATGCTATAATTATCAAAGTTACGATAGCGTTGTTGAAGATGCAATTGTTTACTTTTATAATAGCGCCATATATTTGTTATTATTGATTTTTTTATAATAACATTAGTTTTATATATTCAATAGCGTTGAATTTGTATTATAATTAGATTACATCTATAACAATTTGTTTTACAAAGATAGCAAACTATTTGTGTTATTATTGTGTTGTAATTATAACTAATTTTTGAATTGTTTGTCAAATAAACATTAAATAAAAATTAAATTATTTTATTATATCCATAAAACATTTCCATGTTTACAAAAGATTAGCATTTCCATAATGTAAGAAACAACCAATAAAAACCATAAAATCTATAAAACATCACCAAGACTATTTCAATCTACTACGAATAACCCTTCACAATCATTCCTAACATATATACTACCATCACAACATCTTCACTTTCTCCATCATCTATTTCTTGGATAGGCAATGGTGCACCAACTCATGATAGTCTCTAGGCGGTGCTCTCATTACGTACACCATATCAATTTGAAGAATCATCTTCCCTAGAGTTGAAAACTTGTTTTGCTTAAGTAGGTAAAATGAATGGATCTTTCAAATATGCTGCTTGGTTCATATGTAGGTTCACAAGAGTGAAACCACCTTCTTCCTTCACACCATTACCTTTCTTTGCCCAATTGTATTTAAACAATGGTACTTTCAACATGTGGTAGTCAAGAAGTAAAATCTCCTTTATAACTCCATAATATGTAAGCATATCAGCTACTTGTCTTGTATCTCGTGCACTTGATCGACACATACTATACGCTTCATAAGTTACTCCACTGTTTTGTGTCTTCCGCTTAACCACATCTGTATGAAATCTATGCCCATAACTGATGAATCCTTTATGTGCTAAAGCAACATTTCTTGGTCCAAATGCCAACCACCTTATCTCCTTAGAATTTTGTTGCATCTGATTTAATCCGAATCAGGGAAAACATCAGACTTGGATAGACCAAGAAGAAACAAGCTCTCATTTCAATAATTGGCAATGAATACTCTAAATCAGAACAACAAATATCTGTTTTTCAAAAAACAAAACCTGGCCTGAAGCAATTTCAAATTCACAAATCATGTTCCAATCAAATAAACCAAGAAGCAACCAGTAACACATTTCACTAATTGGCAACGAAGATAATAACTCAAATAAATCAAGACGCAACATGTGGCACATTTCAATAATTGGCAATGAAGACAATAACTCAGAACAACCAATATCAAAAAACAAAAGCTGACCTGAAGCAATTCCAAATTTTCAATTCATATTCTAATAAAATAACTAATGAACATAAACTCTAGTTAAGAAGTAACCTTCGTTTTTGTCCATTACGCAAAAAGCTCAGTATGATTCTTCCACAACAATTCATTTCTAGCACATCTAGCATAAGTAGCTTGTAATTCTTCCAAATGCATCATGATTTGACAATAAAAACAGTGTGCTTTATAAATTTGTAATTGACATCCATATTAACAGAATGGGTAATCGCTTACTGCACGTAAAGATCCATAGAAGCCATGTTCATCAGCACATAGTGATGTGCAATGTCTCTATCTTTGTCAGAAAGGGTGACATGTACACCCTTTTGTAGTGGTCTACCTTCAACCATCATTCCATCATCCTCAATATCTTCGTTCTGGTTAACTGCTTCTTAAAATGGTACTGAATTTTGAAAGAACTCTAAAAAAAATTGAATGCATTCTCCGGCTAAATACCCCTCAGCCATACATCCTTCCGGCCTTGCATGATTCTTCACATAAACCTTTAATTTTTTCATGTACCTATAACTCAATCAAAATATATGAATGGTAGTAAATCATCATTGCAAAAGATAAATTAAAGAAAATGAGTACATCAAACCTTTCAAAAAGGATACATCCATAGAAAGTGTACTGGTCATCCCATGCGTGCCTCCTTAGATAGATGTATGGGAAAGTGGAACATTATATCAAAAAGGGATGGGGGAAGAACCTCTCTAGTTAACACATTGTTTCCATAAACTTTGTTTCCATTGATATAAGTTTTTCCGGGTCAATGATACGTTGACACAATCTGTTGAAGTAATTGCATAATCTATTTATGGAATTCCTAGGTGCTCTATGTAACAAACCTCTTATGGCAGTTGGTAACATATTCTGTATTAGCACATGATGATCATGCGACTTCAAACTACCTATATTTGGAGGGTTAACAGAAACACTATTTGCAATATACCACAATAACCCTCAGGACCTCTGAAATTAGATAACCTTTTGCAGAAAATGGTCTTCTCTGACTTCGATAACCAATAGGTTGTTGGAGGTAAGTGATGACTCTGAATTATCACGGTTTTTACTTATCAAATATCATCGATTCTGAGGTCTAAAAGCGTGCGTACATCATATTTGTGGTTGATTTCACTAACTTTAGTGTTTTTAGGATTTTCGCATTAGAATTTGCATATGCACGCATTTTGGAGGTTTTTCCAGGACTTTCAGGTATTTTTGGGAAGGATTTGAGAAATTTAAAAAAAACAGCACTTGACGTTGGAATGGACTTAGCACTCAGCACTCAACTGTGGAATGGGTTGAACTTACCGCCAAGCAGCTGCAGGATCGATCCCAACTCAGTGCAGGATCGATCCCATGCAGCTCTGCAACGAAACAAGATCGATCCCACTCAGCAGTCTCGGGATCAATCTCAACTCAGCACAGATCAATCTCAGCTCACTTGAGATCGATCCTGCAACAAACATGGATTGATCCCAGGCAGTCCTGCAACAAACCTGGATCGATCTCGGGCAACTCTGCAACGAAGCAATTCGATTCCGCAGTCTTAGTNCAATTCGATTCCGCAGTCTTAGTTCCAACGTTTCTGGTGAAGTCTTGAACAAAGCCAAGGAAGTGCACAAAGATAAAGCAGGACTACGAAGAAGGCTCATGAGATCGATCTCACTTGTGTCGGGATCGATCTCAGGTATTCAAC